>CAUJRU010001539.1:0-139681 GCA_963277665.1 Viscum album | reverse complement strand
TTAAAATTTGGAATGAAAACTGTTATTATATGAAAATTCAACCAAAGAAAGATGTTGGTCCCAACTTCCCTGATAATCCATAGAACAAGCTCGTAGCATATCCTCCAATGTCTGGATTGTTCGTTCTGACTGCCCATCTGATTGAGGATAAAAAGCTGTACTAAAATTTAATTCAGTACCCAACGACTTCTGAAGGCCTTTCCAAAAGTTAGAAGTAAACCTGGGATCACGATCCGATACAATGGAGAGAGGAACTCCATGTAACCTGACTATCTCTTTAAGATACAAACGGGAAAGTTGATCTAGGGAAAAAGTATCTCGTATAGCAAGGAAATGAGCAGATTTGGTCAAGCGATCAACAATAACCCAGATTACATTATTGCCTTGAGATGTCTTCGGTAATCCCACAACAAAGTCCATGGATATATTCTCCCATTTCCACTCTGGCACTGGTAAAGGCTGAAGCATCCCTTTTGGTAACTGCCGCTCTGCTTTAACCTGTTGACATGTCAAACACTTCACAGTAAAATCAGCAATGTATCTTTTCATTCCATCCTACAAGTAATACTCCCGCAGATCTCTATACATCTTAGTACTGCCCGGATGAACTGAAAACGGAGAACTATGAGCTTCACATAACAACTCTCTCTTCAACTGTGAATCACAAGACACACACAATCTCTTCCCAAATCTCAAAACACAATCATTATCAATGTTGAATTCAGGTAACTTACCTTTCTGAACCAGCTCTACCTTTTTATGCAACTCATTGTCTTGCTTCTGTGCTTGCTTGATTCTATCTGATAGAGAAGATCTCACTGATACCTGAAACAAAACAGAAGGACTTCCTGCACCAACAACTTCTATGCCAAAGTTCATCAAATCCTTAACCAAAGGATCACGTTCCAAACACAACATTGTTAATGAAGCATTACTTTTTCGACTCAAAGCATCAGCCACTTTATTTGCTTTTCCCGGATGGTAATGAATTGTACAATCATAATCCTTGATTAATTCTAGCCATCTCCTTTGTCTCATGTTTAACTCTTTCTGAGTGAATATATACTTTAAACTTTTGTGATCGGTATATATTTCACACTTTACTCCATACAAATGATGCCTCCGAATTTTTAAAGCAAAAACAACAGCAGCTAATTCCAAATCATGTGTAGGGTAATTTACCTCATGAGTTTTCAACTGTCATGAAGCATAAGCAATTACCTGATCATTCTGCATTAGGACGCAACCAAGTCCTTTCAATGAAGCATCACTGTATATAACAAACTCACCATTCCTGGAAGGTAGTGCCAAAACTGGAGCATTCACCAATCTTCTTTTCAATTCCTGAAAACAATCATCACATTCTTTTGTCCAGATAAACTTAACACCCCTCCGAGTTAGCTTAGTCATTGGACTAGATAACCGTGAAAAATTTCTAACAAACCTTCAGTAATAGCCCGCCAAACCAAGGAAGCTACGAATCTCGGTTACATTTGTGGGTCTTGGCCATTCTTCTACAACTTTTGTTTTTGCAGGATCAACAGTTATTCCATCTTTAGAAACAATGTGACCAAGGAAAGAAATTTGTTGCAACCAAAAATCACACTTGTTGAATTTCCCATACAGTTTCTTTTCTGTTAAGGTTTGCAAGATAACCCTTAAATGTCTTTCATGCTCCTCTTTACTTTTAGAAAACACCAAAATATCATCAATGAAAACCACCACAAACTTATCCAAGAACTCATGGAAAATTTTATTCATTAAGTCCATGAATACAGCAGGTGCATTGGTTAGCCCAAAAGGCATTACTATAAATTCATAATGGCCATATCTCGTACGGAACACGGTCTTCGGAATATCTGCCTCCTTTACCTTCAACTGATGGTACCCCGATCTCAGGTCAATCTTTGAAAAAAACTGAGCTCCCTGGAGCTGATCAAACAAATCATCGATATGAGGCAAAAGATATTTGTTCTTAACAGTGATATTATTCAAGGCTCTATAATCAATGCAAAGTCTCATAGAACCATCTTTCTTTTTAACAAATAAAACAGGAGCACCCCATGGTGATGTGCTAGGTCTAATGAAACATTTCTCTAATAAATCTTGCAATTTCTCCTTCAACTCTAAAAGTTCAATTTGTGCCATTCGATAAGGGGGTTTTGAAATTGGCTTAGCATCAGGAACTAAGTCAACAGTAAACTCAACTTCCCGATCTGGTATTATTCCAGGCAACTCATCAGGAAAAACATCAGGATACTCATTTACCACTGGCACATCATTAATCTGAACAGTTCCTTTATTTTCAACGACGTGTGCAATGTAATATTCATTTCCATCTTTTACAAGTTTCTCGGCCTCTTGATAAGTTATCAACAGTAAGGGTTCATTCTTGTACACAAACTGAAAGTCTTTCTGAAAAGAAACTTTTTTAGCTCTACAGTCAATCTTAGCATGGTAAATAGAGAGCCAATCCATACCCAGGATAACATCAAACTCCACTAGAGGTAGAACAATAAGGTTTGCAAGTAGGTTCTTTCCACAGATAAGGATAGGAAGATTCTTATAAATTCTTTTTGCCTCAACATTTCCCCCAGGTGTTTTTACCAAAAGTTCAGGAGTCATTTCTTGAGATGGTATTCCCATTTTACTAGAAAAAGTTTCAGAGATGAAAGAATGTGTAGACCCCGAATCAAACAACACACTGGCATAATCTGAAAAAACAAACAAAGTACCTGATACAACTTCATTTGATGGCCCGACATCTGCTGAAGTAGTTGCAAAGGATTTCACCACCCCTTTCTGCTTGTAGTCTAACTGCTTCCCATCACTCAAGCCCTTTGCCGGAAACTCGTTTGCATAGTGACCCATCTCATTGCACTTATAACATTTCACTAACTGTAAATCAAATTTGGTCTTACCTTCACCTTGATCCTTTTCAGTGCAATCACGAGCCTTATGTCCCATCTTACCACATCGGTAGCACTTTCCAGAATTCAGAAGACATTCCCCAGCATGCCTTTTACCACATTTATCAAACTGGAAACTTAGTTCTCTTACCATCAGACTTTTTTGAAGAATTCTCACCTTTCTCCTGCCACCTCGGTCTCTTCTTCTGCTGGTTGTTATAGAACACTTGGTCATCGGCAAACTTCTCAGCACATCGAACAAGCTTTTCATAACTTTTAAACTCATGAGAAGCTAATGCCCTTCGATATTTTGGCTTTAATCCTGAGTAAAAACAATTGATTTTACTATCAAGGTCTCGGATAAAATTTGGAGCATACCTTGCCAATCGAGTGAACCTTTCTTCATAGGCAGCCACTGAGTCTTCCTCCTGCCTCAATTCCAAGAATTGCTTTTCCATCCTAAGTCGAACAACCTTAGGAAAATACTTCTCAAGAAACATACCTTTGAATTCATTCCAGTCGAGAGCATCAATCTCATCGGCGTTCCTGATATTTTTAACCATAGACCACCACTGATCTGCTTCACCCTCCAAACGGTAAATAGCAATACTAACCTTTTGATTTTCTGAACACCCCATGAAATCAAAAATCTTCTCCAGTGCTTTAATCCACCCTTCAGATAGCACAGGGTTAGATGATCCTCGGAATGATGGGGGATGTTGCCTCATGAAATGTTCCACCACTAACATGTTCCTCTGCGGCTGATCTGGCTGATCTCGTGCATGGATACCACCACCATTTATAGCCTGAGTCAACTGTGCCATCACTGCAACAAACTGCTTAGTTCCAATTCTGACCATCTCGGGATGCTGATTTGGAAGGTTATTTCCTTTTGTATGCCTTCCTAGCACTGTCTCCCTGTTTCCTCTGCGGAAAACCATTCTGAACAAACATGTCTTAGATGAAGCAACATGGTAATCTTCAAATGCTATATCATTTCAAAAAAAAATATTTTTGGATAATCATTTAATAGAATTCTAACTCCTAAAGTTATCTAAACCGACCTTTGATACCAACTATAAGGCCCCAGCCTTAAACCTTACTTAATCTTGAGTTATTACAAGATTACACATTGAGGATCTTTTCGGGTTTAGAGTTTTAGAGAATTAGATCATAAAACTTGCATTACATTCCACATATAAACAAAGTGGTTACATAAAGATAGTATTCTTCATTCCCATCAATGGAAACACATTTGAAATAAAACATGGATTATTTCTTGACACTTCCTTGACACTATCATCATATCATGTACCTTTCCCTTGACCTGTGAAAAACATTTCAAAAAAACTTGGGATGAGCATAAAAAGCTCAGTATGGGTTATAAAAACATGGAAAGGAAACATGAGTTCATATATACATAAGAATGAAATCATACTTTACCCATAAAACATAGGCACTTTAACATACCTCATAAAATCATGAATAAATCATAGAAATCATAAGACATAAAGGTAACTTGAGGCATTCATAACATTCTTACGTAGGGAGTAACCCTCTTGGTTACGTTTGGAATACCCATCACAGTATATTCCCTAAATCTCTTCGGAGAAACCTTAACGTTTCACTCCTTCGCGTTACCCAATGCATTGGAGAGCTATATCGGGCTCACCCGCCCTTAGTTTATCACGGAACCACCCGTCTTCATAATAATGCCCAAGAACCATAACATAATCGTATCACATAAAACATGCATAAAGGAAACATAACATTTCCACATTTCAATCACAATATATCAATACAACACAAAAAAACATTGTGAAAACCATTTTCAATACCAAAATAAAAGAAAAGTAAAACATGGTATTTATTTTTCTTTTAAAAAGAAGGTATGGCTTGTAGAGGAAGCCGAAACTCAAATAACGGTCACGACGACGGAGAAGTCGTTGTCGCCGCATACGTACGACAAAAAAATTCCCTTTTTTCGTTTAGTAAACGCTTCGTATAAAAAAATATTCCTTTTGAATAAACGTAAAAGTCAAAGGGATTTATACACCGTATAAAAGAAAGTTGTGTATAAAATAAAATATGCCTCAATGAAAGGAGATTGAGACGAAGTCCCATACCTCGTATCCGACTTGACCCGACCGTTCTTTAATCTCCTGAATAATAAACTTGAGTTAATCTCTACTTGCTTATGAACCTTTTTCAAGTTCATTATTCCTTTTATACCATGTTATGAACATCATGTAATCATTTAAGTTAATAGTGTTCATTTTGTCGGTATTTGGTTCTTAAGTCAAAAATAGACTTCTTACACTTACATGTTGTTAATTTGGTCAAAGGTTCATTATATCCAGAATGATATTAATGATTTGGATAACATATATATCATATATATTCATCATATACATGTATTTATAATATTACATCACATTTAGAGGTAAGAAATGAAATACACCGTTCATGGAGACGGTAAGCCGTACGTACGCATGAACGCTACTTCCATTTCTATTTCGTATTTTCTGGAATGGAATCATAATGATATAAGAGTATATTATAATTCCAGTATAATAACATATATAATATCATTAACTTTATCCTTTACACATCCCACATATGGTATTAACGAATCAAATCACTTTCAGGGGGCGGTAGTCCGCACTTCCTAAAATGAAGATATCGTATTTACCCATAATGGAAACCATAAAGGTATGCCCAAAATGAAAAAAAACAGAAGCTTAAGGAAAACATAAACATATTATATATCATATATAAAAATAGTGACTTCATAATGGCCACCTTTGAAGGTGTTAAATGAGTATTGAACAATCATCGTTTCGGGAGGCAGAATTTCGCCATCCACGGAAACCGTATGTTCTTTAACCATTTGATGTAGTTGTGTGAGAGTGTAGCTCAAATAAATCTTATAACAACATCCTAGTATATTGAAGATATTGGCTCGCCGGTCCCGACTCACCAGTCCTAAGTCACCCGTGCTGACTCACCGATCTTGAGTCACTGTTGCGACTCATCGTCGCGAGCTACCATTGGAAAACTAGATTTTTTGCAAACTCTTGAAATGAGTCATTGTGACCTCCCCGAACACCTCAAACACTAGATTTTCACAAAGTAATGGATCGGAGAGGTCCGGACCATTACATTCATGGTCCTTGCGAAACAATATACAATCATTTGAATAAGCACGTATTTTTTTAAAGCTCAGGGTAATGCCTCTCATATGTGAGAATTACACCATTAATACTAATTATTAACTTGTGGCCTATTAAAGGTGAGATTTGGGGGGGGCATGCACGTTCTTGTCTGTGATTCAAGGGGTCTCGACGGGGACATGTTATGATATATGAATCCATGGGGCCTCTATGAATTCTATATTTATTGGAGAAATCTCACTTTTAATACTTTCAATCCTCTAACTAAGACTGGTCCTATATCTATTAAAATGAGTTATTAAGTCTTTCTTAAATTCCCTAAACAAATGAAAATGTAATATAAGCAATTAAGGAGTAATAAGAAACCCAAATATGATAAACAATAATAATAAACTCTCATTCTATCAATTAGAAGATATAAAAATATATTGATAAAACATTTTAATAAATAAAGAGTTATTTTATATACATGGATGGTAATCAGAGATTCCTAGGGGTGGAACCACTACATGTAGACCTAAAATGATGAATACCTAAAAATATTTTCTAATAATTATTCCAACATATATAGAATTTGATAACCTCCATTCTATTTTTTGGAAAAAGTGATGTAACAACCTAAGGAATTAACACATTTAATATTAATGGTATATCAAATATCATTAATCTCCATAACTTCTCTTAATAAAGATTTTCACCTTAATAACTGATATTTTATTGAATGAAGATCCTTATAGACTCTAAATATTCTAGGGTTCTTGAATATGCCTCTATATCCATACTCATGAAGAATAACATGTAATAATAAAATAAAACATTGGTCATAAAAATAAATAAATCAATACAACCAAATAAAAAATATAAAAAATTGATCACATTATAATGGATCAATATTAAATATAGAGTAAGTCAAAAATAATATACATGTAAACAATAGTAAATGAGGCAGATGCAATCTTAGGAAATTCCAAAACATCCCATGAGGTGACTCTAGACAAACTTCGGTTGGAACCGCCTATAAACATGATGATGAGTTCCTATATTTATAACATACTAGAGACCCATAACTAACCTATCTTGTTGGACTCCCCTATGGACTTTGATACAAGTGGGGACTCATACAATCTAATCGAGACTACATTGTAACTATCTCTCATCCCTCACTAAGATGCATATAATCCCTATTATGATAGTAATGGGAGGTATGGTCGCCTTTTCAAAAAACATATCAATCAACAATCAACATAACCTAAACATGTCTATTCAAACATCCTTCCAACACCCATCAATATGATCTTTGTATTTAAAAGAAAAAAATCTTACCTCATCAAAACTAATATAGACACCTTCCATAGATGGTGATAACTTTTTATAAAAATCATTTCATGGTACCAACAAGGCCATAACACTTGATACTACTACTAATTTTCAATGAAAAACTTCTTTCTTTCAATATTATTCAAAATAACAAAGTGAGAATCAAAGTAATTTTAAAAAGTTCTAAACATGCCTCAAAGTCATAATTTAAAAAAAACACATTAATAGTCTCTCTTGCAGTGCATTTTTTAAACCAAGAAAAAAATTATCGTCTGCTTTATTGAATGAATCATATATATATTTCATGACTACATACTTGCATATATACATGAAATAATGTGTTCATATATATATATATATGTGTGTGTGTGTGTGTGTATTTCAAAATGCGTATATATATATATATATGGATGTTCATATAGGATATCAAGAAAAAAAACAGAGATAAAATTCAGGACATTTAGCATAAAATAAAAATATGAATGTAATACCACTAGAGCTTCGAAATAGAAAAAACTCAAACAAACCGCACCTGAACTTCAAGAAATCATTACATGGGATCCATTTCGATTTATTAAATAAAAACCATGGGTGGCATTTTAACAAATACTTTGTGTGCGTTATTTCCATGGAAGGAAGTTCAAAACATTTAAACTTAATACGCTACAAGGATCAAATCGGTGTGTGGAATTCTTAATACGCTACAAAGCATCAAGAAAAGCCGTTAAAGGATCAATACAAACCCAAAATCATAGAAACCCCCAATTAGAAATTCATTCTAGAAGGAAAATCGACAATGGATAATGAATAGCAAGAGATAATGAACAAAAACATGCAAATAGATATCGTCAAACAAGCAATCGACGAGTGAGGAGAAGGAGAAAATAACATACCTTGAATTGAAGCTTGGAATCGTCCGAGAGAAAGTGGAGAAATCGTCAAACCTTGGATTCATTCGAGCCTTGGATTCATTTGACCCTTGAATCGTTTGAGCCTTGGATTCAAGCCTTGGAATTGTTCGAGCCTTGATTCGAGTTTTGATTCGAGCTTGGATTCGACGAGGAGAAGCGCCAGCAGCAGGCGGCTTCTGTGGAAAGCTTCGGATATCGCTACTGGTTCAGAGTCTTTAAATAGATAGGGGACACTTTTATCAGCACTTCCAAAAAAACGTTGACAAAACTCCCTTTTATCAGCGCTAAATTAACAAGCACTGATAAAATGCATCTTTATCAGCACTAAAATTTTAACGTTGATAAAGGATTTATAATTATAATTTTAAATAAATAAAAAAATGTAAATATATTTATATAATTATATATATATTTAATAAACCAATTGGGGTTCGACCTAGTGGGATAGGCACCCTGTAATACTGCATGTGGCCCGAGATCAAATTCGGACAAAACCCCTTTAATTGGGGCGAAGGGATTTATTTCCCACACGACAGGCAAATGGCGGTGTCGGCGTTCCGCACGGAGGGTTGGTTGTGGATGTCAGCGGGGCTTGGTCAACGATGGTGGGAGCTTCCTCGGTGTGGCAGAGTCAACGAGACGACGTCGGTGGGGCGGCTTCCTTGGTGCAACGGTTGATGGCGGCGAATGAGCATGGAAGGCGACGGTGGGGGACTTCACTCGGTGCGACGGAGTTGACGACAGTGACGGCAGGCTGGACGACATAGGTGGGAGGGCTTCCGCGGGTTGTGTGGCGGCTACTGACTGAATGAACAGTGGCACGTCTGCTGCGACTGATGATCAAGGGGGCAGAGGGGTGGTTGATGCCCCAATGATGATGGTTGTGCCCCCGCTCAACGGCGGGGGGCTTGGAGGCTCAGCCGACGTGAGTTGGTGGCTTGCAGTGCGAGTGGTGCCAGACGATCCATTGGATGGGCTTTGATGGAGTCACGGTATGCAGCTAGATAATGATATATATAATATATACTATATAAATAAAAAATGTTGTGTATTCTCTAGTCCATCCTTGTGGGGGAGGCTGTGGATTGGGTTTACCTTAGCAGTGTGTCTATGCGTGTGTCTTTGATGTAGTTGTACCCTAAAGAACCTAATATATATTATATATTTAATAAATATATATAAATATAAATATAGTAAATATATTCATTATTTAAATATATTTATTATACTTTTATAATTATTTAAATATATTATTATTTAATTATAATTATATAAATACTTTTTAAAAAATAATATTTATATATTTATATAATTATATATATATAATAAATATATATAAATATAAATATATTAAGTATATTCATTATTTAAATAAATTTATTAAAATTTTATAATTATTTAAATATATATAATTATTTATTTATATTTATATAAATATTTTTAAAAAATAATATTTACTTATTTATAATTATAAATGTATAAATATAGTAAATATACATGTACAAATATTTATTTTAAATATATTTTTAAAATTATTAATGAATATTTAATCTTAAGGGAATGATGTTAAAAATGAGTGAAATTGAATAATTAAAAATGAGTACACTAACAATATTAAAAAAATGGATAAGTTTTACTAATTAAAGATAAATTATTAAAAAAATATGGATATATATTGAAATAAAGATGAATACATGATAAAAATATTAAAACACGGTAAATAAATATATATAAATAAATAATATAAAATGATTAAATTTCCAAAAAAATAAAAAATAAATTAATACCTAACTGTAATGAAATTAAAAATAAACAAAATTTACCGATTAAAGACTATATTATATGTATCGTGTTATAATGAAATTCTAAAATGAATACTAAAATTTGAATAAATTACATAAATATTAGGTGTGTTTCTATATAAAATTTCTTTAATTACGTAAATATTTGTGTGCGCGCGTTATATATAAAAATGCATTAATTACGTATATGTATGTGAAATCAATATAACACACGTTTGATACATGTTAAATAAAAAACTCAAACATTCAATTATATCCATTACTCGATGCAATTAGTCAATATTTTTACTTCATATTAATTTTTAATTATAAACCATTCTTCACTAAATATATGACTTAATTAATGCCGAGAATAAATATTTTGTATTATATAAATCATATTTAGGAAATATTATATACATTCAAATATATCTATATTTAATATATATTATTTATTAATATTTATAATCTATATATATGAATATTAAATTTTTTCATTTTTATCAATAATTATTTAATTAATAAAATGTTTAATATTTTTCTTAATTTACTCATTTTTAATTTTTATTTGTTTAATTATTTCATTTTACATATCTATATATTTAATATATACTGTTTATTAGTATTTATAATTTATATATAATACATTGAATTTATTCATTTTTATCAATAATTATTTAATTAATATTTTTTTTAATAAACTCGTTTTTAATTTTTATTTATTTCATTATTTCATTTTATTTGAGATCTTTAACAGTGTTAAAAATAAAGTGTCGATAAAGGATAACTTTTATCAATACTAAAGAAAAGCCCTGATAAAAGTTATCATTTATCAGTGCTAAAAAAACGCGCTGATTGAGGGTACCTTTTATCAGCATTAAAAAAAAAGCACTAATAAAAAGTGTCATTTATCAGTGTGTTTTAACGCTGATAAAGGGCACATTTATCTGACAAAGGGCACCTTTATATGTTCACAAAGCTACTTCAAGGTTGTAAATGGATCCTGGGAAGGGTTCATCCGGAGAATGTGAGCCTCATGAAGGAGACTGATTTTTCCTTGCCTTGCAAGATCAAGAAGAATGTGAACCCATAGTTAATAGTTCAAAGGCGGCTGTGAGGGATGGGTCAAAAAAGGGACCTTGATATGTCTTCTTAACCCAATGCTGGGTTGAACACTGTTGATCGGAATCATTCTTCTTTTTTATCCGAAAATGTCAATGAGGATTGCACTTCCCCTCATGAGTCTTGGTCCTCTGAAAGTGAGCTTGAACTGGTTGAGGCCGACCTCCAAGAAGACCCATACCTGAAGTCTGGTGGTAGCAGAGGGAAAGCCAAGCAGGTGCCTTCTTCCCTTCAGGTCACTAAGGGCAAAGGAGCCTGGTTTGCATGGGGGAAAGGTTGTCTGCAGAAAAATGGTCGACAATAAGGTTGAAACCTCCTTCAAAGTGCAGTTCGATCCTATGGGTACCCAGGTTGTGGTTGGAATCCCTGCTCGGGTGTGTTCTCCATCTCAGCACCTGGACCAACCAAGGGATAAAAATACAACAGTTTGTTCTCTTGCTGCCAGGGACGATAGCCCCAATGGGAGTGGATCTGACTGTCCACCTGTTTTGCGGAAGGCTGGATGTGTACATCCTGGCGAGGCAGGAGTGCAGAAGACACTTGGGGCTTTTGATGCTGCTGTTATATAGGTGACTGAAAAGAGGGGATCACCTGAAGTTTTGCAGCATAAAGTCAACATGGGCAAAACATCCATGGAAATGGCTGTTTTAGTCACATCACATACCACTCGGCAAAATACTGTGAGCAGTGGTGATGCTACTAAGGGTCTGGTGATCAGGGAATGGTTGTTGGAGCCAATGTCACAACGAAGCAACAAGGCCATGTGGTGGTCCCCCCGGTGCTGGTTAATGAGTCTCCAACAGACAGATAAGATCACAATACAAGATAACATGTCAAACACTCATATTGGTTATGGAAAACAGAAAATTTTCAGCATTCTTGACAACTAGAATAGATCAAATATGAGGGAATCATTCTTGGAGGGTGACAAGACTCGTGGAATTTGGGTTGAAGGACAGCCCTTAGGCACCGCGATTGTCAAGGAAATACCAGATGCCAAACATGTTCCAAGGAGCAGCTCTATTCCGAAATCCTCAGGCTCCTGAGGGTCTTACCGCATTGGATGACAACGTTGGTCCTCAAGTTAATGATAATAAAACTTGGCAAAAGCCCAAATTCTGGAGGGGTCGCCACCCAAGAGATCAAGGTGGTGGTCGATCTCATTCTGATAGATGAAGTGTCTTGCTGGTTTAGGGAGGTCTTTTCCTTGTTCTTGTTTCTCTAGTCCTTGAGCAGCCTATTGCCTGGCTCTTTGTGGCCCTGGTCTGTCACTTCTTTTCACATGTCATTTCTCTTTCTTTGTATGGTCTTTTATTTTATTTTAATAAACGAACCATGTGTTTGGATTTTCAAACTCAAAGTTCGAGGCTGTCTTTGAATAATTAATAGTAATTAATAATAAATAATTAACAATATAATTAAGACTATAATTAATTATATTATTAATTATTAATTGATAATTATATTATTAATTATTATTTACATTATTAAATAATCTAATTAATGATATAATTAGTAATATAATTAACAATATACTTAACATTAATCAATATAATTAATAATATAACTAAGAATATTGTAAATTATATTTCATATTATTAATCATATTATTAATTATTAAAAATACTATTACATATTATTATTTATATTATTACTTATCATTAATCATATTATTAATTATATTGTTAATTACCATTTATCTTAAATTATTATATTAAGAATATTGTAAATTATTAATTGTTAATTTTATTTTTAGTTATTTATTATTTATTATTATTTATATTATTAATTGGTAATTATATTATTAATTGTTATTTATTAATTGTTATTTATTAATTACTAATTAGCAAATTATATTATTATTCATCATATTAATAATATTTGTAATTATTAATTGTTAATTTTATTTTTAGTTATTTATTATTAATTATTAATTATATTATTACTTATTATTAAATATTATAGGTAGAAAGGATTACAAAACCGCAAACAACACACACGCACCTTAGTGGGTCTGAAGGCCCATGATCTTGATGGTCCGAAGGTCCAGTTGAATGTGGCCCGAAAGCCCCTCAAGGAGATGATCTGAAGGCCCGAATGAGCAGTTTGCATCATTTTGTGTCACCGACCTTACGCCACACCGCCCCCTCTTTCAGCAGTCATCTCACCGTGTTATCAGTCTGAATATTGTGTCACCCACGCCAAGAATTGTTGCATTGTGCTTCCCTCTGATGCATCATGGTCAAATAATAGATGCAAGCACATCTCTCTCTCTTTCGAGCCACCCATCTAGCGATGTTTGTGTGGCACCCCACCGCATCACCTACATGTTGTGTCATGTCGTCAGACTAATCTCACTGTATAGATAGTCACGTGACAGAGCACCTCTTTGTCCTATATCGAAAATCCATGAGGATGGAAAGCTGGTCAATAGGCGTTGGCACACCCATTCCTATTTCGAGGCCGCCCACCCGGCAACGCCTGCACATCGCCAAGCTACACCATTTGTCTGTTGCGTCGAGTAGTTCGTTTGGTCCTGCCATGTCACATGTTGTCAGTCGACGATGGCTCGAAAGCCCCGTAGCTCAAAGGCCCGAATCTGTGGCCCCAAACGGATGTATAGTATTACTGCTACAGTACCCACCACAATATTATTGCTACAATACTTGTGAAAATTCTTCTCCCACCCAAATTTGAACTCAGGTCTTTCATGCAAGATTACAAAATGATTACCATTAGGTCAATCCTCAACTGCATATTACTTATTATTATTTATATTATCAATCATATTATTAATTATCCATTATATTATTACTTATTATTATTTATATTATTAATTAGTAATTAAATAAATAAATTTATTATTAATTGTTAAATATTAATGGTTAATTGGTAAATTATAATATTAATTATTATTTATTATTAATCATATTAGTTATATTAATAATATTGGTAATTATTAAATGTTAATTTTATTTTTAGTTATTTATTATTAATTATTAATTATATTATTACTAATATTATTAATTTTTAATCATATTGTTAATTATTAATTATATTATTACTTATTATTATTTATATTATAAATTTTTAATTTTTAATAAATTATATTATTAATTATTAACTATATTTTTAATATTATTAATTACTAACAATATTATTACTTATTATTAATTATATTTATTTAAGGTATTGGATATTATAAGAAACGAAACAATACACACCCCTAAACTAGCAAGGACAGATCAAACCCTCCTCCAAGGGTTCACTCACTTCATAGTTGTCCCATTACTGTTTTTATAACCTGAAGGCTCGCCATTTAACGGTCTTAATGTCCCTTCATCCTGACCCAAAGGCCTCTTGCCTACGTTCTGCGCTGCATCATCATTTACCTGGATTTGCACTGTTGTCTGCGTCATTGTCTGCATTATCGGCCATAAATGGCCCAGAAATATTCCCCAAGGGAGGCTGATAGGATTTAAACTACTACAGAATCGGGCTTTTGCGCCTGTTGAAGCAGCCGACCACCATAAGCGGTGGCTATTGCTAAGTATCAGCAACCGCCTCTGTTGTGCGTGTATTCTGGGATCCACTCTTACATTCCATCTAAAATCCCTAACCATTTTTCCCTCATGATGGCGTACATCTTCTGTTTCCTCCTGAAGAAAATAATTTCCTTTTCAAGCCCTCTGTTTTTTATTTCCTCTTGAGGAAGCAGTCTATAAATCTTTGATTCCCTTGCGAGGGTAATAGATTCAAGTGGGAAAGGGACACATGAATCATCAAATGGGTCCACTGAAGAATCAAGTATTCAATTCAATCTCATCCACTTTATTTTTGGATTTGTGAAAGAATTTATTGTTATGCTTATATGATTGTTGTGAGTAATAAGATATGCATTTCTTTTTCCATTCAGTTGTATTGTAATTTTATGATCATACCTATTTTGTATTTGACTCAATGGTCATGGAAAACAAAACGTACATAACATGGTGTTGGGCAACTTAGGGCTAGGTTTGACATCAAATACTCAAACTTGCTACGGTACAATGAGATTTTCAATCCCATTATCTTGCTTTGAATTTTATTTTAATTTGCGTTACCATTGGCGTTAGTTTTCTATTTTTTTCCCGACACATGATGTAAGATTCAAGGTAATGTATTCACAAAATTTCCATGTTCAGGTAATATGATATTATCTTTAATTTTTTCAGTTGATTGTAAGTTTTGATTGGAACAAAAGTCCCTCAAAAAAATTTCAATGGCATTCCGTTTTATATGACAGTCTTTATTTACATTCAAGCATGCATAGAGGTGAAAATTTGTACTGTACTTTCTAGATTTATTGTATTTATTTATCTTGTCTAAGTTCTCTTACACTCTATGAAACAATTTATTGTACCACATGGGATATATACCGTAAAAATGCAAATAATGTAAGACATACACTGTAATCTATATATGTATACTGTAAAATCTGTAACAAGTCTACGTTAATATGTATATGTATACTGATAGATTTGTTTATGTATAATGTAATTTGTGTACACTATAGAAATGCAAACAGTGTAAGATATACACTGTATTCTATATATGTATATTGTAAAATCTGTATTATGTTTACAGTAATTTGTATATGTATATTGTTAAATCAGTATATGTATAATGTAATTTGTATGTGTTGAAGCAAAAAAGTGAAGACATAATCCCCAAAGCACCTCTTTAAAGGAAGCCTTGAGGTTATTTTATAATGAATAATAAAGACCACATCAGACCACTAGTCCGATGTGGGATTAGATTCCAACACTCCCCCTCAACTAGGTGTACCAAGTTTGAACACATAAAGAAAAAACAAAGCAATCAACAGACACTGCAAATACTCCCCCTCAAGCTGGACATACCCAGCTTGAATACAAAACAAGAGAAAACAAAGAAAAGATAAACTGCATCCTCCCCCTCAGGAAGGTGATGGATGATGGAAGAAGCCGCTGAAAAGGATGTGCCAACGAGGTGCTGGGAAAGCCGCAGAGGTGAGGTCGGACGATGGAGAGTCGGGAAATCCGCACTGGCGGGCCGGTCGTCAGAGTGCCGGGAAAGCCGCATGGGCGGGGCCGGTCGATGAGGCGACGAGAGAACCACGGAGGCGGGCCGATCGTCAGAGGCACCGGAAGAACCGCGGGGGTGGGCTGGTCGTTGGAGGCGGAGGGAGGGAAACAGGAAAAGCTGGAGGAGGCAGATAAACCGGCAGGGAGGGCTGCCTCGCAGAGGAGCAGCAAACTGCGGGATCAGGACTCCTCGGTGCAGGGAGGGCCGCAACAGCGAGAGCCAACGCTGCAGGATCCGTCGCGCGGGAAGGAAGGTAGCGAGGAGGTGGCAATAGATCTGCCGGAGCAGGGAGGTTGCTCGGACGCAGGGAGGTGCCAGCCAGCGAGAGAGAATGACACTGGCGCTGAGAGGGCCGGTGACGGGGAGGAGTGTGCTGAATCTGGGGGAGCTGTGGGAGGGCGGCGCACAGGGGTCGCACACAATGAGGGGGTCGTCGTGGCACACAGAGGGAGGAAAGCCGACCGGGGCGGATCTGAGGGAGGAAGGTCGCCGGGCGCCGCTGCTGTGAGCTGGATCTGTCCAGATCCGGTTCACGAGGGAGAGGGCGAGCTGCCATGAGGAGGTAACGCCGGAAGAGGAGCGCTCCGAAGGAGGAGGTGGTGCGAGCGTCAAGGAGAAACTATGTCTGGAGGGTCGCGGAGGGCGGAGTGCAGGGATGGGTTGTCGGCGCATGGGAGTCGTCGACGCAGGAGGAGCCGACGTGGGAGTACGACGAGAACGGAGGGATTGCGAGCGGAAGTCGGGGTCGTCGACTGAAGGGCATCCCACAAGGTAGCGGCGCGCTGGAGGAGAGGTCGGTGACGAACGCGGAGTGTCCGCCAGAAGAGAGGTCGCGGCCTGGTAGGAGAGGCGGACGACCGGCGTTGAGCGCACCAGGGCCGTCGCGCGCAGGAAGGGGAGGAGGGCCGTCGGGGACTGTCGCGCAGTGGACGGGAGAGGCCGGGAAGGGGAGGGCGACTGCGGCACAGAGAGTCAGCACCACAGGATGCACTAGCGACGAAGGTTGCCTTGGAGGAGCAACGGAGGGGCGGGGGGCGGCCGACTCATTCTACTGGGAGCCGCCGCCCCCAACAGGGGAAGGAAAAAAAACCTAGAGCGAGAGGAAAAGGGGAGGGAGGAATCGAGTTAGAATAGTCTTTGATACCATGTTTAAGTAAAAGAGTGAAAACCTAATCCCCAAGGTACCTCTCTAAGGGAAGCCTTGACCTTATTTTATAGTGAATAATAAAAATCACATCAAACCACCAGTCCGATGTGGGATGCAACAGTATATGTACAGTTTTTACGTATACTATAAAAATCACAAAATCTATGTGTATGTTGTAAAATGCATATATTGTAGTCTCTTCTATATCCATGCATGTTGCTCAATGTTTTATATGCATATACTATAACAGAACAATGCATTAAATATATATTAAACAATAAATGGATTGAATAACATCGTATGAAACATATCTTTTCAGACATTTACAGAAAATGAAGAAGTTTGGATTGGTAATTATTTCTTCACCTCCGTATTGATTCTCCAGTTGAGATTGGTACTGATTTCTTCACTTTCTATTTATATTTTTTCACCACCGCCTCATATTCAACATGATCCTTGTCTTTTGAATTGTTCCTTTAATGCTAATATTGAAATTTTGGATTTTGAGATTTTTGTTATAAATTTTATCTGCATTAATATTTAGTATTATTTTTAAACATGACTGTCTTTGTAGAAAAACTTGATTTTGATGGGTTGAGATTCCGCGACTCTACCAAGACGATCATCAAAATAAAGGCATGAAAACATGAATGACATTTTATCATCCTCTTAAAATTTCCCCTTTTATCTATTTAACGATTATTAGAACCAATATCGTATATTTTGTATCATTCCAGTTATATAAAAGAGGAGAAAAGAATCTTTCTTTACAAATCTGGGAAAGGCGCCATCACAATTAATTGGCATGGCAATTGAGGTTTTTTATGATCCCTGGGTTTGATCTATAGCGTTTATTCGGTATCAATTTCTATATATCAATTCCATGAGATAAATGGCAGGGTCGTGTTTGTCATTATAAAATACGGAAAACATGTTTATGCTTTTATTTTTCTATTGGGAAAGCATTTGTAGTGACATTGTATTATGTTTGCTAATTGTTTCTGTAGAGGGTGAATTCCCCTTACCTCAATGTGAGGTGGGGATCCTCTTTTATAGAGAACTAAAAACTAATTACATGTTGTTAAGTCCAATGTGGGACTCATAATAGAAATACCCCTTTAACCTTAAATGGGGTCCAACACTCCCCATCAAGCTGGACATGCCCAGATTGGATAGAGTCCCACAAATAGAAAAAGACAACAAAGACACAGGACCATCTCAGACTCCCCCTCAAGCTGGGCCAGGGAGGCTGTGAATACCCAGCCGGGTAGTGAGAGACTCAAGGCGAGCTCTGGGAAGACCTTTGGTGAAGAGATCGGCAAGCTGATCGGCCGTCGGGATATGGCCGAAGCTGATATGGTGCTGCTCCAGATGGTGGTGGAGAAAGTGACAGTCCACCTCGATATGCTTCGTCCGTTCATGGAAGACGAGATTCGATGCAATCTTCGTGGCGGCCTGATTGTCACACCAGATATGAGCAGGAGTCGATACGGGGAAACCGAGCTCATGGAGGAGATGACGAAGCCAGATGAGCTCAGTAGTGACGGTGGCCATGGCTCGATACTCGGTCTCGGCACTCGACTGGGAGACGACAGTCTGCTTCTTGCTGCGCCAAGAGATGAGATTGCCGGCAAAGAACACGGCGAAACCCGAAGTAGACCTGCGGGTAGCGAGGCAACCGACATAGTCCGCATCACAGAAGGCCTCAACATCCAGGTGAGCACGATGGGAGTACTGAAGGCCACGGGCAGGGTCTTTCTTGATGTATTTGGCAATGCGAAGGACATCATCCCACTGAGAGCGGGCGGGATGTTCCATGAACTGGCTGACTTTGCCAACGGCACAAGCAATGTCAGGACGCGTCATGGTGAGGTAGTGGAGTTTACCGACCAGGCGGCGATAACTCTCGGGATGAGGAAAGGGTTCCGAGTCGGAATGAAGGGAGCGTTCCCCAGACTCAAGGGGAGTGTCCACGGCAGTGGCGGTGCTCAACCCAGAAGTGGAACAAGATCCCATGTATGGTTGTCATCCAGAGCCCGCAATTCATCCCTCATGGCGGCAAGCCACCCGGGGTGAGATTTTGCTTCACTGACTGTCCGAGGAAGCGACACGGTCTCCAAGGCTGACAGACCCCTGTAGGAAGATACAAAGAGAGGAGTAGTCTGACAGGAGAAAGTACCTTTCCGAAGCACAATCGGCTCGTCCGCGGGAGCGGGGACAGGAGCATCAGACGGAGCAGGAACAAGGTGGTCCTCGGCCGGGATGGGAGGTACAGCGGATGGACGACGAGAGTAGGTCTGGCCAAAGAGATGACCGGGAGGGGGAGATATCAGAGGTGGGTGAACGAAGAGCGGAAGGCAGTCATCGATGGTAGTGTCAGGAGAAGGAGAAGGAGAGGGGAGAGTGAAAGAAGAAGGCTCGACAAACGATACGTCGACAGAGGTGATATACCGGCGGAGGTCTGGAGAGAAGCATCGGTACCCGCGCTGAGTGCGGGAATATCCAAGAAAAATACAGCGAAGAGATTTGGGAGAAAGTTTGGAGAGATTGGGGCGAGTGTCCCGGACATAACATAGACATCCGAAGACGCGGAGTGGAAGGGAGTGATGAGGAATAGAGGGGAACAGGGTATGAAAGGGAGTCTCCCCCTGAAGTATGGAGGAGGGAAGACGATTCAGAAGGTAAGTAGCAGTGAGGATGACATCCCCCCAGAAGAGAAGAGGGACCTGGCGGTGGAAGAGGAGGGCACGAGCGGTTTCCAAAATATGCCGGTGTTTCCGCTCGGCCACCCCATTCTGCTGAGGGGTATCAGGACAAGAGGTCTGGTGGATGATGCCGTGGGCGCGGAGAAACTGCTGAAAGTGAGTGGATAAGTACTCCCGCCCATTGTCAGATCGAAGACATTTGACAGGGATAGAAAACTGTGTTTGGATCTCATGAAAAAATGTCTGGAAGGTGGAGAAAACCTCTGTCCGATCTCGAAGAAGATAAAGCCATGTCATCCGGGAATAATCATCAATGAAGGAAATGTAATATTTATACCCAGATTGACTCGAGGTAGCACAGGGACCCCATACATCAGAATGAACCAAATCAAAGGGTTTGGCGGCCCGTGTGTCAACTCGAGGAGGATAGGAGGTGCGATGATGTTTCGCAAAACGACACGACTCACAAGGAAAGGAAAAACGGGGACTAATATCGGGGTAGAGTCGATGAAGTGCAGAGGCGGAAGGGTGGCCCAACCGGGAATGGAGGTCAACGACATGAGCAGGGAGAGACGCGCAGGCGATGGAAGGCGGGCCAACGAACATGTACACTCCATCCCGAAGCTGGCCTCTACCAAGTTCCCGGTTCGTCGTCCGCTCCTGAAACAAAACAGAAGACGAGGAAAAGAGAGCAGTGCAATTGAGATCCTTGGTCAGTTTGCTGATGGAAAGCAGGTTAAAAGGACTCCGGGGTACATGAGCCACCGAGGAGAGGTGAAGGGAGGAGGTGAGGGAACAGGAGCCAAAGCCGGCGATGGGGAGAGTGGACCCATCAGCAACAGTGATGGCAGAGGATCCACTATAGGGATGGTAGTGGGAGAGCATACCTGCATCCCCGGTGAGGTGGTCAGACGCACCAGAGTCAAGCATCCATGCCGGAGAACGATGACTGACAAGGGCAGTGTGACCACCGGAATGGGCAAGAGAAGCTGACGAAGAGCCCGCGATGGAGGTGGACCGGTAATCGTGAATCAGCTGGAGCTCAGCCAGGGAGAGATCCAACAACGAGGGAAGAGTAGCAGCAGGTGAGGGCGCATCACGGAGCGCAGTCTGGCCCCAGCGGGGGTGCGACTCAGGACGACCATGCAGGACCCAGCAACGGTCCACCAGATGGTCGAGCTTGCCGCAATGCTGGCAGAGGGGGCGAGGTCGGCCGTCCCCACGACCGCGCCCACGAGGGCCGGTAGGACGACTACCGCCACGTCCGAGGAGCGCAGTGTGATCAGGAAGGGGGACGGGAGGTGCAAGGGCCCGATGTGCCTTCTGCAGGCGATGATAGACCTGCGGGATATCCAGTGTAGACGGGCTGGCAAGCATCTCGGTGGCCGTCGTGGCATAGTCCGGTGCGAGGCCATTTAGGAGGTTGAATAGGCAGAGCTGGTCCCGCTGAGTCTGCGCTTCGGCCGGAGTTTGAGGAATCGGCCAGAGTTCCTGTAGTTCATCGCGGAGACCCTTCCATTCCATGAAGTAGGTGGGGAAGGTCCGATCCTGCTGGCGGAGATGGGAGAGACGTTGTAGAACGTCAGAGACCCGGACCAAGTTATTGGTCTCGGAGAACATGACAATCAAGGAATCCCAGAGCTCCTTGACGGTGTTGGCAGTCCGGGTGACATCTTTCACGGAGCGGTCCATGGAGTTGACCAGTAGGGCGAAGATTTTGCTGTCCGCCAGCTGCCAAGAGTCGAACTTAGGATCAGTGAGTTCAGGTGGGGGTTTCTCAAGATGAGAATGAAGCCCCATGCCGCGGAGGGACATCAAGACCGTCTTCCGCCAGACGGAAAAATTAGTGGCATCCAGCCGGTCATCGACAAGCCGGGAGGAGGCCGTGATGAGGTACGGAAGAACGGAGGACGCGTCCATGGAGGGCGGGCGCTGGACCTGTTTGTCGGGAGGCGGGCAGTGGAAGGGAAGCGGCCCGGAGATGCGGCCGGAGGGAGCAGCGACAGGGGGTCGCGCTCAGGATGGTGCGGCCGGGCAGGGGCGGCGCGGGTGCTGGGGCGCGGGTGCGGGGCAGGAGCGTCGCAGGGCCGAGAGCAGGGCTGGTCCTGGGCGCGCCGGGCGCCGGAAGGCCGAACCGGGAGCAACGCCGGGAGAGGGCAGCGGGAAGGGAGCTGCTGGGGGGGGGGGGGGGGGGCGAGGGCCCGGCGCCGGGGCGAGGCCGAGGGCGAGACGCCGGGGCGAGGCCGAGGGCGAGACGCCGGGGCGGGGCGCTGAGGGCTGGGCGCGAGGGCGCGACGCCGGGAGGAGGTGCGCCGGGACGGCGGGGCGAGTCGGGAGTCGGGGAACCGGGAGCCGGGAGAAGCCGCCGGGAGCCGGGAGCCGCGAGAGGCCGCGGGAGCAGAGGGAGGCGCGGGGAGTAGCGGGAGGCGCCGGGAAGCAGCGGGAGGCGCCGGGAGCAGCGGGAGGTCGCCGGGAGGGAGCGCGCAGAGGAGGGTCGCGCTGGAGCAGCAGGAGGCGCCGGGAAGCCGCGCAGAGGCCGCCGGCGGGGCGCGCGGGTGATGGCGTCGGGAGCAGCGGGAGGCCGCCGGGAGCAGCGGGAGGCCGTCGGGAGCAGCCGGGAGTCGCGGCGACGGGATGCGCGCGCAGGAGAGGAGCAGTGGGAGAAGCCAGGAGCCGGGGAGCCGCGTCGCGCCGGGAGGAGCCGGGAGCCGCGTCGCGGGAGGGACGAGCCGGGAAGCCGCGTCGCACCGGGAGCCGGGAGTCGGGAGAAGCCGGGAGCCGGGGAGCCGGGAGGTGGAGGCGTAGCGGGAGGGACGAGCCGGGAGCCGGGGAGCCGGGAGTCGGGAGAAGCCGCCGGGAGGGAGGCAGGCCGGAGAGGAGAGGTGCGGCGGGGGGGGGGGGGGGGCCTGCCGGGAAGGCTGGGGCAGGAATGAGAGAGGCGGGGCCGGGAGAACGCCGGGAATCCTCAAGGGAGGGAGGGTTCAGGATAAAAATCCCTCTGATACCATGTAGAGGGTGAATTCCCCTTACCTCAATGTGAGGTGGGGATCCTCTTTTATAGAGAACTAAAAACTAATTACATGTTGTTAAGTCCAATGTGGGACTCATAACAGAAATACCCCTTTAACCTTAAAATGAGGTCCAACAGTTTCATTGTTTTCATGTCATCCAAAGGTTCAAACTGATGGCAGGCATTAGACAATAATCATATGCTAGCAAATTTAAAGTTCATGGACTGGGAAATGATGCATGTTAAGAGGTTTTTCTCTTTATAGTTTTAGGTTGTATCATATAACGTAGAAACATGGTGATCTTCCTTGCATTGATTGGAGCAGTGATATAAAAAGAGGTATTTAATAATCATATTGTTAATTATGTTGTGTATTTCGTTTCTATGATGTGGCCTTTACGAGGGTGGATTCGGTGTTGTAGAGGGTAGCCTCAAAGAGGGCAGCTACTACATACCATTGTGGAGATTCAATGGACCTACATTGAATAGATGAGTGACATAGAAAGTGATAAGAGTCACTTCAAGGATATGTTTATTAGTCTATTTTTAAATCCATTTCCTTTGTGTTAACTTCATCATTGTGATATGATATTGAAGGAGGGTGTTGAAATTTCATGTTGAAGTAATTTTTTATTGGAGATGGGATTGACCTAGCCCGAGCAGCCTTCCATTATCTATTTCTGCAAAGTTCAATCATTCACCTCCTGCACCTTCTAGTTATTCTTCTGTCACTGTTTTGAATTTGTAAGAAGATTTTGTTCATGAACCTTTCAACCTACCTATAAAGAATAATTGTATTGCACATGTTTGATGACTGCTTATGGTTCTTTACATTTTCCCCATATTTCTTTAATTTTGATTCACTTTATGGAGACACATTTGAGAGATGATTGTATCCGAGAACCCTGTCTTTTTTTATTCGAAAGAATGTTGTTTCTAGTAACATGGGTTTTTCTTTCCTGTTTGTTAGTTGAATTCCTCATCACTTTTTTTGGGCTTAGGGTTCATTTTTTATAAAACTAATTGAAAACTCCTAAGTATTTGATTGACCGTGGTTCCTGAAATAAAATTATCTACTCCAAAACTGATCGAAAGTGGTGTTTGTCCCTCAGATTTGGAATTAAGTGTCAAATCACGTAAAAGGAGCCAATACCAAGCAAACGCACTTGGATTGACATGAAATCGTGGGAGAATGATCATCGAGTCATTTTTGAACTATAGGAATCTTCGCCGCATCTATCGGATGCTCGTGTCGCCCGATATGATGGAAAACAATGGGTAACGTTGTTCGGTGTTACTAAAATGACATATCTCCCATCAGGAAGTCAAAACAAGCAAACGACATCTGATTGACGTGCAAAGCTAGGAGAACATTCCTCAAATCATATGTGGTCTATTGTGCGTCAATCCGATGTCTGGATTGGTCGGTACAATTAAAAGTTTATTTTCACATTAATTACCATTTTTTGTAATAATGGGAAAATCATGTGTGTAGGGGTCAAAACCAACCAAACGAGCTCGGATTGACATGAAATCTTAAGACAGCGATCTTTAAGCCATTCATAATTCGTAGGAATCATCGACACATTGATCGGATACCCGAATTGGGGGGGCGCTGTAGCAACTCTGACCACTGTAGCAGAGTTGACCGACCAACACTGACAATGTACTGTAGTAGTGCGGACTTTGGCACGACCACTTTAGCAGGTCGGAATTTAAAGATAACAGTATTATAGCTTTGCGGACTTCTAGCCACCAGCTACTGTAGCAGTTTGGACTTGGGTGGTCGTGGCTTTGTAGCGATGCAGACTTTCAACCGCCTTTCACTGTAGCGTAGCGGACTTTCTATGCGATTGGTGGAATAGTGTTTCATCTTCATTATTAGCCCACTTCGGGCTACGGTTTCTATGTGTCAGAAACTCTAAGATACTCCCTGTAATTGTGTTCCCGAATTTCATAGTGAAGTGTTTCTGCCTCTCTGTTGACGTAGGAATCATTTCCCAAACCACGTAAATCTCTATGTCCTATGTAATTTTTTCTTCTATCTTTTTTTTATCTGCAAACCTATTCTGTCGTTTGCAACTCCCGACATTTCCGCAACACGTATCCTCCACAATATGCTAGTATCTCGAGTAGCTGAGGATGGAAGAAGAGAGCTTTAAGAGGGAAAGAGTGTCGGTCCGAGACTTCCTCAAGGAGTCACACAAGACTCATGGTCAAGCCTCCTTTATATAGCCCTTGAGACGTTCCCTGGTTATCACAGCATTTACTCAACGTTATGAAACACATGAGTAAAGCTTCACCCATTCATGCATTCAACCCATGAATGCATTTTCTCATGTGTTACGTTTAATCAATGATAGCCAATAAGTTTCAAATGTTAACTTCATAACGTTCCACTGCCTTAAGTGAATCATAGCGGTGCCAAATGAATCATACCATATGATTCATGGCACTACAATTCAACTATGTCGTACAATACGACTTGCCCGAGCATACTATATCCATATATCGTATAATACGATATCCATATATCGTATAATATGATATACCCATAGGCACAAAACAAGCCTTTTTCCATATGTATATCGTACTCTACGACATACATCGTAACATACGGTATCATAAGGCCTGAGGCCATATTCCCTTCAGTATAAACTCGGCCAAAGCAAGAGCTACCAAGCTCGGGATGAGGAGGTTATGAAGGTGGTACTGAAGGAACATTACCAAATCAAAGATCACCAACACTGGGGGGAGATGATAAAGTAGGAATAAATGGAGTAACGATAAACAAAAGACAAATCTCGGGATCAGTGGTTGAGGTAGCCGGTGGAGCAGTAAGATGCAAATGGTGATGTCTCAACAAAGGCAACATCAACGGACACAATGTAGCATCCAAAGTCTCAGAAATAGCAACGATGCTCACATTGTATACAAGAATATCCAAGAAAAATGCATCAAATCGAACAAATCTCAAACTTGGTGCGAGTGGGACGAATGTCACGAACATAGCATTGAAGGAACCTGGGGCGCAACAGAAGCCTGAAAAACACGCAATTTAAAATTTTGGGTTTGGATTCATGTTCAAAACACTGAATCCACAAAACCCCTTGCCCGAATTTCTTAAAGGATCACGGGTAATTCAATTCAAGAACGAAAAATAAAATCAAACGAAAGCGTAAACGGTACCTTGTTCGTTTGAAGTCGTCGAATTGATTCGCTCACCAACGGTGTGTCGTGGCTCAAAGGCGCCAAACTAAACATCCTCTAGATCGTTCACACATGCACCAAAGCGTAACGGTACCTTCGTCAAATTGATTCGCTCACCATCAACGTGTCGTGGCTCAAAGACACCAAGATAGGCATCCTCTAGATCATCCACGCGTGAACCATAACTCCTGGATCGACGATCTACGTTTCCAGGGTGCTAGCATGGGAAATCGAAGAGCTTTACGATGTCCCTACGATCACGTGAAGAATGCGGACTCGACAGAGAAGACGGGATCGATCCGACCTTATTCTTCGGATTCTCTCTCTAAGAATTTAAGAGAGGAGAGAGATTATCACACTAAATTCGTCCAAATGGTAGAGTTTCCTATTCAAGGTCTAAAATGAAGGTTATTAATTTCCAGGGACCAAAGTGCAATTTTGGAAAGTATAACCTATAGGTATAAAATATGAACCATTAACACGTCCTGTAAGCTCGCCAAATAATTTAACGAACCTTGAACTTCCTATGTTCGTTCGAAAAATTATATTCCCTCGTATTCACTTTTATGATCAAACTTGTGGATAAATTCAATCATAATTATTCTAAACTTGAATAATACAATTGAATTGGTTTTACTTGCGATCAATCATACACGGACGTTCACCGACCCCCGCACGTGGGGCCCACTTCGTCCAAACACTCATTCATCTGAATAGGTGGAACTTGTTGATACACTTAGTGTGTGACCCTCTAGGTTCTCATCTCGATAGCAGTGAGTCCAACCCACAAACCAAGAGCAGAGTCTAGCGGCTCATCATGGCCCATAAGGAGATGAGGAATGTCATAGCTACGACTACCTCCAACGAACACGTTCTATGTAATAAGATTTCTTTGTCTCGTGATATCTCATAAACCAGGATGCACACTTGTCATCATCCTTTTGTTGCTTTATATATTTTGTGACCTTACTAGACGGACTTACCTTCTTATACCATGGTCATGGATTTAATGAAGGCAGTATCGTCATGATCAACCTGGGCCAACGAGATATCTCTTCCTCAACTCAAAACGGTAAATTCTATCTTGATCATTCAACCAATGTCATACCACCAATGACGCACCCAACACAAGCTACCTCACCACGACTTCAATGTCATGGTTTTTACCTTACATCAAAGTACGCGATCAAATGGTACACATTGATAACAATATCAAGTCCGGAGACCAATACACATGTTCATAGATAGGAACAACCAATGACACCCAAAACATGTTGTGTTCCTATTGGAGGGTATGTCCTCGTGATCTCATCTACTTGAGATCGCCAAGTGCGAACTTCATGAGAAGAAGTCTCAATTGTTTATGAGCCTCCAACACCTGATAGTCAGAAATCATCTGTATCTTGTCAGTATGATGTATCTAGATCATAGGACATATGTTTAAGATTCTTGTCATAGTATCTCTAGGTTCACATTATAGCTGGGAACTGCTATAATCTTTTGATACGACACGTAATCTAAGAACATTGTCATGTAAACAGTGGATGCAGAAGTATCAACACTGTTATGGTAAGAATAAACACATGTATATATCAAACTGTATACATGTAATGATAATCAAAGTATATAAATGAGTTGGGTCTAGGGCACCCACTCACAACACTCCCACTTGCACTAGAGTCGACTATTAACAATTCTCAACCCGCTATCTCTCACATGAGTATCATGCTTTTGCTGAGACATGGCTTTAGTCAGGGGGTCCGCCACTTTATCCTCCGTGATTATTATGTTAACCGCGACTTCACCTCTCTGAGTAAAATCCTTCAAGAGATTAAACTTCCAAAGTATATGCTTTGTCCTCATGTGTGACATGGGCTCCTTGGCAAGCACCACTGCCGCAGTATTATCACAGTATATTGTAACAGGGTTTGCACTGCTAGGCACAATGCTAAACTCGAAAACAAAGCTGCGTATCCAAACCGTTTCCTTAGCTGCATCGGAAGCCGCTATATATTCAGACTCTGCTGTAGAATCGGCAACCACAGACTGCTTCGAGCTCTTCCAGCTCACCGCACCACCATTCAGGCAAAAGACATAGTCTAACTGCGATTTCATATCATCATGATCTGTCTGGAAGCTAGCATCAGTGTATCCCCTCACTGCTAGTTTCTCATTTCCTCCGTACACCAGGAACATATCATTTGTACGTCGCAAGTACTTTAGGATAGTTTTTACAGTTGCCCAATGCAGCTCTCCTAGATTGGCTTTGATATCTGCCCACCATGCTTAAAGCAAAGGCAACATCAAACCTAGTACATATCATGGCATACATGATAGATCTCACTGCTGAAGCATAAGGGATTTTACCCATTCTTTCAATCTCCTCCTGTGTTTGTGGACACATCTTCTTGAAGAGATTAATGTCATGTGACACTGGCAACAATGCTCTCTTGGATTGTTTTATATTGTACTTTTTGAGTACCTTGTCAATATATGTACTTTGACTTAGCCCAAACAGCCTCTGAGATCTATCTCGATAGATCTTGATCCCTAGAATATAGGCTGTTTCACCCAAGTCTTTCATGGAGAAACAATCATTTAATTAAGTTTTCACTGACTGTAAAACTTGCACTTCGTTTCCCATTAATAATATGTCGTCCAACACATATAATACAAGGAAAACAATGGCACTTCCACTAACCTTATAGACACACGGCTCGCTTTCATTTTTAATGAAATGTAAATGGTGAATTCCCCTTACCTCAATGTGAGGTGGGGATATTCTTTTATAGATGAGTTAATCTAATTACAAGGAGGGTAAGTCCGATGTGGGACTCAGAAATACCCATTTAAACTTAAATGGGGTCCAACACTCCCCCTCAAGCTGGACATGCCCAGATTGGATAGAGTCCCACAAAGAAAAAGATAACAAGACACAAGACCATCTCATACTCCCCCTCAAGCTGGGCCATGGAAGCTGTGAATACCCAGCCTGGTAGTGAGAGACTCAAGGCGAGCTCCAGGGAGACCTTTGGTGAAGAGATCGGCAAACTGATCTGTCGTCGGGATATGGCCGAAACTGATATGGTTCTGCTCCAGATGGTGGCGGAGAAAGTGACAGTCCACCTCGATATGCTTTGTCTGTTCATGGAAAACGGGATTCGAGGCAATCTTCGTGGCTGCCTGATTGTCACACCAGATATGAGCAGAAGTCTGTGCTGGGAAACCGAGCTCATGGAGGAGATGACGAAGCCAGAGGATCTCCGTAGTGACTGTGGACATGGCTCGATACTCGGCCTCGGCACTCGATCAGGAGACAACAGTCTGCTTCTTGCTGCGCCACGAGATGAGATTACCGGCGAAAAACACGACGAATCCCGAAGTAGACTTGCGGGTAGCGAGGCAACCTGCATAGTCCGCATCACAGAAGGCCTCAACATTCATGTGAGCATGATGTGAGTACTGAAGTCCACGTGCAGGGTCTTTCTTGATGTATTTGGCAATGCAGAGGACAGCATCCCACTGAGATCTGGTTGGATGCTCCATGAACTGGCTGACTTTGCCAACGGCGCAGGCAATGTCGGGAAACGTCATGGTGAGGTAGTTAAGTTTACCTACCAGGCGTCGATAGCTCTCGAGATGAGGAAATGGTTCCGAATCTGAATGAATAGAGCGTTCCCCAGGCTCAAGTGGAGTGTCCACTGCAGTGGCTGTGCTCAACCCGGCATCCTGCAAGATATCAAGAGCATACTTGCGCTGGCAGAGAGAGATAGTGTCCGCAGTCCGGGAGACCTCGATGCCAAGGAAGTAGGTGAGGGGACCAAGATCTTTGGTGTGAAAGTGCTGGTGAAGATTCGTCTTGAGGCTGGCGATGCCTCTGGAGTCGCTCCCTGTGATGATGATATAATCAACATATATCACAAGCAAGATACAGCTGTGCGTCGTCGTACGGAAGAAGACTGTGTGATCCTTCATACTGCGAGAGAGGCCAAAGGCTGTGACGACAGTGCTAAAGCAGCCAAACCATGCTCGAGGAGACTGCTTGAGGCCGTAGAGGGATCGACGGAGACGACAGACATGGGAGTCGGCACCAGAGGCAGAAAAGTCAGGGGGCTGCTGCAGGTAGACTTCTTCGTCAAGAAAGCCATGGAGAAAAGCATTCTTGACATCTAGTTGATGAAGCGTCCAGTGATGATGAGCAGTCAGAGATATGAATAGGCGAACATAGGCCATCTTTACGACTGGAGAGAAGGTCTCAAAGTAGTCGATGCCATATGTCTGAGCAAATCCCTTTGCCACAAGCCGGACTTTGAGGCGGCAAAGAGAGCCATCGGGATTGAGACGGATCATAAAAATCCATTTACAGTCGACCGCCTGTTTGCCTGCTGGAAGTGGAACAAGATCCCAGGTATGGTTGTCATCCAGAGCTTGCAATTCATCCCGCATTGCGGCGAGCCACCCGGGGTGAGATTTGGCTTCACCAACTGTTCGAGGAATCGACACGGTCTCCAGAGCTAACAGACCCCGGTATGAAGATACAAAGAGAGGAGTAGTCGGACACGAGCGAATACCTTTCCGAAGCGCAATCGGCAAGTCCTCGGAAGCTGTGACAGGAGCATCGGACGAAGCGGGAACAATGTTGTCCTCGGCCTGGATGGGGGGTACAGCGGATGGACGACGAGAGTAGGTCTGTCCAAAGAGATGACCGGTCGGAGGAGACACCAGAGGCGGGTGAATCATGAGTGGAAGACAGTCATCAATGGTAGTATCTGGATGAGGAGAGGGTGGAGTGAAAGGAGAGCTCTCGACAAACGATACGTCGGCAAAGGTGATATACTGGCGTAGGTCTGGAGAGAAGCATCGGTACCCGCGCTGAGTGCAGGAATATCCGAGAAAAATACATCGAAGGGATTTGGGAGAAAGTTTAGAGAGATTGGGGCGAGTGTCCCGGACATAACAGAGACATCCGAAGACGCGGAGTGAAAGGGAGTGAGGAGGAATAGAGGGGAACAGGGTATGAAAAGGAGTCTCCCCCTGAAGGATGGAGAAGGGAAGACGATTGAGAAGGTAAGTAGCAGTGAGGATGACATCCTCCTAGAAGAGAAGAGGAACCTGGCAGTGGAAGAGGAGTGCACGAGCGGTTTCCAGAATATGCCGGTGTTTCCGCTCGGCCACCCCATTTTGCTGAGGGGTATCAGGACCGGAGGTCTGGTGGATGATGTCGTGGGCCCGCAGAAACTGCTGAAAGTGAGTGGATAAGTATTCTCGCCCATTGTCAGATCAGAGACATTTCACAGGGATAGAAAACTGTGTCTGGATCTCATGGTAAAAGGTCTGAAAGGTGGAGAGAACCTCTGTCCAATCTCGAAGAAGGTAAAGTCATGTCATACGGGAGTAATCATCAATGAAATAAATGTAATATTTATACCCAGGTTGACTCGAGGTGGCACAGGGACCCCATACATCGGAATGAACCAAATCAAAGGGTTTGGCGGCCCGTGTGTCAACTCGAGGAAAATATGATGTGCGATGGTGTTTCGCAAAACGACACGACTCACAAGGAAAAGATAAACGGGGACTAATATCGGGATAGAGCTGATGAAGAGCTGAGGCGGAGGGGTGGCCCAATCGAGAATGGAGGTCTACAGCACGAGCCGGAACAGACGTGCAGGCGATGGAAGTCGGGTCATCGAACATGTACACCCCATCCCGAAGCTGGCCTCTACCAAGTTCCTGGTTCGTCGTCCGCTCCTGAAACAAAACAGAAAACGAGGTAAAGATAGCATTACAATTGAGATCCTTGGTCAGCTTGCTGATGGAAAGCAAGTTAATGGACTGCGGGGTACATGAGCCATCGAGGATAGGTGAAGGGAGGAGGTGAGGGAACATGTACCAAAGCCGGCTATGGGGAGAGTGGACCCATCAGCAACAGTGATGGCTGAGGATCCAGTATAGGGATGGTAGTTGGAGAGTATACCTGCATCCCCGGTGAGGTGGTCGGACGCACCTGAGTCAAGCATCCATGCAGGGGAACGATGACTGACAAAAGCAGTGGGACCACCGGAATGGGCAAGAGAGGCTGATGAAGAGTCCGGCATGGAGGTGGTCCGATAATTGTGAATCAGCTGGATCTCAGCCAGGGAGAGATCCAAAGACGGGGGAAGAGCAGCAGCAGGTGATGATGCATCGCGGATCGCAGTCTGGCCCTGTCGAGGATGTGAATCGGGACGACCATGAAGGACCCAGCAGCGGTCGACCAGGTGGCCGAGCTTGCCACAGTGTTGGCAGAGGGGGCGAGGTCAGCCGTCTCCACGGCCGCGTCCACGAGGGCCGGTAGGGCAGCCACCGCCACGTCCCAGGAGAGCAGTGCGATCAGGGATGGGGACGGGTGGTGCAAGGGCTCGATGAGCCTTCTGCAGGCAATGATAGACCTGCGGGATATCCAGCGTAAAAGGGTTGGCTAGCATCTCAGTGGCCGTCGTGGCGTAGTCCGGGGCGAGGCCATTCAGGAGATTGAATAGGCAGAGCTGGTCCCGTTGAGTCTGTGCTTCGGCCGGAGTCTGAGGAATAGGCCAGAGTTCTTGCAGTTCGTCTCAGAGACCCTTCCATTCCATGAAATAGTTTGGAAAGGTCCGATCCTGCTGGCGGATGTGGGAGAGACGTTGTAGAACGTCGGAGACCCGAGCCAAGTTATTGGTCTCGGAGTACATGACAATTAAGGAATCCCAGAGCTCTTGGACAGTGTTGGCAGTCCTGGTGACATCTTTCACCGACCGGTCCATGGAGTTGACCAGTAATGCGAAAATTTTGTTGTCCGCCAGTTGCCAAGAGTCGAATTTTGGGTCAGTGATGGCGGGTGGGGGTTTCTCAAGATGAGAATGAAGTCCCATGCCGCGTAGGGACATCAAGACCGTCTTCCGCCAGACGGAGAAATTTGTGGCGTCCAGCCGGGAGGAGGTCGGGATCAGGGACGGCAGAACTGAGGAAGCGTCCATAGAGGGCGGGCGCTGGATCTGGTTGCCGGGAGCCGTGTGTTGGAAGGGAGGCGGCCTGGAGAAGTCGCCGGAGGGAGCTGCGACGGGAGGCCGCGATCAGGAGGAAACGTCGGGGCGAGGGGCTGGCGCTGGGGGAGGGCGCCGCTGGGCGAGGGCTGTGCGGAGGCGAGGGCGCCGCTGGGGCCAGGGCACGGGCGTTGGGCGAGGGTGTGGCTGGGGCAGGGGTGCCGCTGGGGCGCAGGCACCGCTGGGGGGCGGGCGCCGCTAGGGCTAGGGCGCGGGCACCGGGCGAGGGCGCCGCTGGGACGAGGGCGGTGCTGGGCGAGGGCGCGCCGTGGGAGGGCGTCGGAAGCCGGGGCCGCGAGCCACGCTGGGAGCAGGGGCCGGAAGAACGCCGCTAGGGGAGGGCGCCGGGAGGGGAGCCGCTGGGCGAGAGGGCCGCCGGGAGAGGAGCGGCTGGGCGAGAGGGCCGCCGGGAAGGGCAGCCGCGCCTGGAGGGAGGGCCGCCGGGAGGTGGAGTCGCGCCTGGAGGGAGGGCCGCCGGGAGGGACGCCGTGCAAGAGAGGTGGCCGCCGGGAAGGGCAAGGCCAGAGGGGGGGAAGAGAGGCGGGGCCGGACAGAACCGGGAATCCGCTGGGAGGGAGGGTCGGGATTAAGATCCCTCTGATACCATGTAAATGGTGAATTCCCCTTACCTCAATGTGAGGTGGGGATATTCTTTTACAGATGAGTTAATCTAATTACGAGGGTAAGTCCGATGTGGGACTCAGAAATACCCATTTAAACTTAAATGTGGTCCAACAGAAACCTAATTCTCTTATGGACTCATCAAATTGAATATTCCATGATCGTGATGTTTGCTTCAATCCATAAATGGATCTCTGCAACTTGCACACTTTATTGGCACTCTTTGACATAATGAACCCTTCGGGTTGTGTGATATAGACATCTTCAACTAACTTCCCATTTAGAAAAGCAGTTTTGATATCCATTTCCTAAATTTCATAATCATGGAAGGCTGTTATTGCAAGTAATATTCTGATGGATTTTAGCAGAGCGACTGACGAGAAGGTTTCATCATAGTCGATGTCTTGACGTTGCCTGAAACCCTTCACCGCTAGTCGTGCCTTATAGGTGCTCACTTGACCATCCATGTCCAACTTTTTCTTGAATACGCATTTACACCCAATAGGCTTTACATCTATTGGTGAGTCAGCCAAAATCCAAATTTGATTTTGGTACATGGACTCCATTTCAGAATGCATGGCTCCTTTCCATTTAGCAATATCTTTGTCGTTTACTGTTTCCTTGTAGGTCAAAAGTTCATCATTCTCTAAAAGTAATGTGTCACCTAACTTGGTGACAAGAAAACCATCTCTCTCTGGTTCTCTAACCTCTCTAGTAGATCTACGCAGCACTTGTGTCTCGGGAACATCTTTCTCTCCCACTATCTCTTGTGGAGATTGTTCCCGTACCAAATTTTGTGCATCTGGAGCATCAACTTCATCAAAGTCAATCTTGCTCTCACTATTTCCATTAGAAATGTGTTCCCTTTATAGAAATATAGCATGTCTTACTACAACCACTTTTTTATCTGAAGAGTTACATAAGTAATATCCTTTAGACACCTTAGGACCTATAAAGATGCACTTCATACTCCGAGATGCTAATTTGTCACAAGGTATAGTCTTGACAGAAGACTCACATCCCCATACACGTATGTGTGACAGACTGAATTTTTTTTCATACCACAACTCGTACGAAATCTAATCTACTGCTTTAGTTGGTACTCCGTTTAGTGTACATGTCGCGATCTGTAGTGCATATCCCTAAAAGGATAATGGTAGAGTTGCATGACTCATTATCGATCTGACCATGTCAAGCAGGGTCTGATTCCTTTTTTCACTAACACCATTCCACAGAGGTGTATAAGGAGTGAGTTAGGAAATTATTCCACACTCCTTTAAATGATAGATGAAAGCTTGGTTAAGATATTTTCCACTGTTGGGACCAAGTTGGCTGGAGAAGGTTTTTGGAAGTAAAAAAAGTTTGTTTTTATAGTGTTATCTTTTGTTGTCAAAAATGATAAATCAATTCACTTTGTAAAAGTCTTGGACAATCTGACGATGCTTTGCTTATTTATATTTCACAAATATCATAAGTTGTTTGGAAAACTTGTGATGCAAGCCTTATGAAGGAATGGGGGAGAAAGGGTGTTGTCAATCGTGTTCAGGTTTGATTGGAAAGAAAGATGTTGTTGGAAGACAGACAAAGTTACATACTTTCTTGAAAAATCTGACGATGCTAAAGGTGATCGATCAAAGGTTAAATATCATGACAGATGGAGTTCGAGTAAAAAGCAATCGAGTGGTTTTGGAATGAAGTAAATTTTGATAGAAGATGGTTAAAGCTTTAATGTTGCGTCAATTTATTGTTGACTAAGCCAGATGACCGCAAATCAGTATGGTTGGAGTTGCCGAAACAGATATTTAAGGTGGTGTCGTTTCCCGGTGTTTGCCAAATTTTTTGGTCTCAAAATCGGGAGTTTGTTTTTTGGCAAAAGAAGATTTTCTGCAAAGGAGTTCGCAAAGAAAAGTTCACGATCGCGAAGCATAGTTCGCAAACTGCAAAGGAGGTACGCGGAATAATGAAGCAAAATCAACAATGGAAGATTTCCACATAGCAGCGCTATGCGGACCGCGAAGCACGCTACGCAGACCGCGTAGGGAAAACAGTCTGCGGGAGGCTAACCGTTCACGGAAGTCCGTCATTTGCGATTGAGAGGCGGTGATTCGTTTGCAGAATACATCGGTCGCCACAAGGGAAGAAAGGTGTTATGCGGACCGCATAGCACAATATGCGGTGAAGGCTGTACTGCATCGAAAATTTGGGCAATTCAGATTAGCGGGTTTTACGGATCTATTTGCCTATATAAAGACCCCTATTCAGATCATTAGTGTAAACGAATTTTATAAGAGATCATCACTGTGGGAAGATTTTGGAGAAGTCTGAAATAGTTCGCGAAGGAGAATTCTGCGAATGAGAAGAATTCGCGAAGAAAAAATTCCGCAAAGGAGGAAGTAGTTTGCGGGGGGGATCATTTCCACGAAAGAGACAATTCGTAGAAGGAGTTTGTGGGGCTTTGTAGCCCGCAAAGGAAGAGGCACCGCATATGAGAGGTGGTCCGCAAGGCATCAGTCATCGGTAAAAGTGATCAAGTAAGAAAAACCACCCCTTGCCTCTACTGGAAATGAACCACAAACATCAGTATGAACAAATTCCAATGGTTCTTTGGGTCTTTCTCCTTTCTCACTGCTTCTCATTTACATGACCTAGCCTGAAGTGTCATAGGCGGGTAGGATATGAGTAATTCTCGCTGGATTTGTCATTGATTGTCAATACTGTATTTTTTTAGTTCAAGTATATACAACCCATTGTTAAGATGTGTCATACCATAACATATGTTATCCTTATACATAAGACAACGTTTATTTCCAAACTTGAGACAAAATCACAGTGTCTGAACTCGACACTGAGATTATGTTTCTGGCAACAGATGGTACATAATAACAATTATTTAGTACAAGAACCATCCCACTACGCAAAATAAGATGATAATCTCCCATTGTTAATGTTGTTAGTCTCGTACCATTTGCTGCTCGGAGATCTGATTCACCTTTTGCAATTGTTTTGAATACAAATGTGTGAGCCACATTCAGTATCCAATACCCAACTTGTAGAAATAGACAGATTGCATTCAATGACAAATATATCTGAAAAAGAAGCGTCAATTTGCTTCTTCTCAGCTATGCAATTCTTCTTTCAGTGGTTTTTCTTGCTGCATGCAAAGCACACTACCTCCTGCTCGTTGCTCTCCCTCTGTATCTTTAGCTTCTTGAAAGAGCGGTGCATCGGTGTCTTTGACTTATACTTAGCCCTTGACACTTTAGCCTTGTCTTTCTTCCTCTTGTTCACCATAAGGACCGAAGAGTTGGAATTCTTCATATCCTTATCTGCTTGGTGAACTAAAGCCAATAAATTTGAGAGTGACTTATTCATGTTATTCATATTATAATTAACAATGAAAGTCGAGAAGCTATGTGGTAAAGAGGCAAGAATGAGATCAATTGTTAGATCTTAGTTTAGTTTGAACCCAAGGGACTCAAGTCTCTCAATGTACCCGATCATCTTGAGTACATGAGGTCCTGTTTGATTTCCTTCTGCTAGTCCGCATCTATACAGAGCACTTGATATCTCATATCTTTCTTGTCAAGCTCTCTCCTAGTATAACTCTTGGAGATTAGATAGCATTTGGAAAGCATCTTTGTCCTCAGGCATTTTCTGCAGCTCACTGGACATAGATAACAACATGAAACACTGAACATACAATGCATCATCCATATGCTTCTTGTATTTATCTTTATCCTTCTAGCTTGCTCCCTGAGGGGGCTCAGCAGGAAGTGAAGATTCCAGCACATAAAGTCTCCTCTCTTGACTCGGTACTATGTGCAAACGTTGTACCACTCTTGGAAGTTATGATCTATCAGGATATTTTCTTTATCCAATATTGATCGCAGTGAAATTGAATTGGTGGTTGTCATTTGATCTACGACAAATAAACTTAGAAGATTAGTACTTTATCTTGATTACTAGTAGACATTTTCAAATTATTAATTTTAAATGTCTCCCCTTATTTTATCAAATCCTAATAACCCTCTACTAGATTCGGAATACTCTGTCATTTGAGTATTCTAGTGGCAATGATCCTTGAAACATCTCTTCATAGTCTAGAAGTTATGGCTACGCCACTACTCGGAGAATTTCATGGTAGGCCTGACTGGTCAACCGCATTAACTCACGGCTCTTTGATCTGTTGAGTGGAGTCTCGTCTCCTGCAAAGAATTACTTTGCATTGCTCAATACTTTGCCTCTAAAGTTGCAACAAACTTGCTATGGCTACTCCTTTGTTATCAACTTTAGTTAAGTCGGTTCACCACTCTCATAATAACTCTCAGGTAACAAGAGACACCCTCAACTAGAGCTGACGAGCACCTCAGACAATCGATTGTGTCCAAATTCAAGCAATGGAAGACATTTAATGATTTAATATTTTTTTGAGGGATATAAATTTAATCTCAGCGAATGAAATCCTTTTTCTATTTAACATGCTTGTTCTATGTGATCGTACTCACAACTTAACTATGCTATTATATAATAGAAAACATTCACTGCACATGTTCATTTTATCTTTACATGCTTGTTTATTATTATAATATGTGATCGCGCGTAATAAATACACATTCACAAAATAATAAACCATGCACATGATAAAATAAATAAATAATAACATGATCATGAGCCGTTAACTATTGGTTAATCCATCGAGTGAATAATAGATTAACCGAAACCCTAGAGGAATTCCTTAATTCAATACCTGACTTGAATTGCGGAGCCCACAACTCCTGTGCATTTCACTTGTTTGGTCTACGTAGGCTCTCGACTCGAACCGCTTTGTCACAAACTCCTCTGATCTTTACAATGTATACACACACGCGGGTGAGGGAAACTCAGGATGCAAAATTACATTTTATCACTTAAATGTGGACACGCAAGCCCTTATACAAATTAAAGATGGGAGACGATGCGCAGATCATCAAAATAAAATAATTATTACATTTCAAAAAACTTAAATGCAATAATTAAATTAAATAAATAATAAACCAAACATGCATGGGTCGGTCTCAACTCATGATCAGTCAACATGTTATTATATTGCATAAGAAAAATTCAATTTTCTAAAATTCAATTTGAGGGTATCTTTAATGTGTTAACTTGCATTAAAATAATTTTAATTAATTATCGATACGCCCCACAGCAGCCGAAATAATTTTATTAAATCCCAGACAATTAAATTTAATTTCTGGAAAAAAAAACATAATTTTTCTGGTCAATTTGGATCTAAAGTGATCCCTGGAAATTAATTTAAGGCTTGTGACGAGTTAAATGGGTCAAGCCGATCGGACCCGGATCAAATTGATCTGACCCGAGATGAGGCATCCATTTAAAGTCAAATATATATAAATAAATAAATAAAAGTCAAAACATGCCATGTTTTTTTATTTTGTTTTTTTTTTATAAGCTTCTCATGGAAGCTTTGTGTAAGCTTCCAATGGAGGCTTTGACTAAGCTTCCCATGGAGGCTTTGACTAAGCTTCCCATGGAAGTTTTGGGTTCCCTTTTGTTTTAAATTTTTGGCAACCAAATCAAGCTTCCACACCAAACTTGTATTGTCAACGGACTACTCCAACCGGCTTCCGGCATATCCAGCTAACACGTAACATACTCACATCGCGCTCCGGCTAAAAATCCGTCACACCGGTAGCCATTAAAGTGAAGCAACAAAGAAAACTTTAATTTTCGTTATAATTTTTACGTAAAACTTGTTGATCTTCGATCGATCATATCTTGGCAATACGAACTTGGATCAACGCGCCGTAAGTTGCGTTGAGACCGTATTGAAACCCTCTTTCCGAATCATAGCAAATTTAATTGAAATTTCAAAGTTTTCGACTGAAATAATTACAAGTTCGCTCTGATACCAATTGAAGGAACCCAGGGTGCAACGGAAGCGTGAAAAAAGCGCAATTTAAAATGTTGGGTTTGGATTCACGTTCAAAACACTGAATCCACAAAACCCCTTGCCCGGTTTCTTAAAGGATCACGTGTAATTCAATTTAAGCGCGAAAAATAAAATTGAACGAAAGGAGCGAGAACAAGAGGGATCCGCCCTATTTTTATCCAGCTACAATGATAGAGTTTTTTGGGCTACCCAGATCCAACAGAGATGGCACAGGAATCGACAAACCTGCCTTGTTTTCCATGACCAGTCCTACGATTCTACTGAGTCTGCACATCTAGATCAGTGAACCTAGCAGGAAAACAATCCTTCTTCCATTGCAACACGAGGATGGGTGTTGGGATTGTAGGATCGTGCGATCCTACAATCCAACTCATGATTTTCACAATAATGCCTATAAATGAGGCCAAATCTCTTTATTTATAGAAAGATACAAGATCCCGCATAAGCGGAGGTACGAATTCCACAGAAGCAACTCTCAACTCCATTCTAGACGGCATTCACCAACGATTCCTCAAACTGCTTTCACAAGCAGCGCCTCTCAATGAAATCACCAAAATTTTGGAACCATGGACACTGGAAAGAAAACTACTGCTGCGTTACAGAATTAAATGTAGAAGAATGCTTTGGAATCGATTAGCAGTAAATCGAAATAGATCAAGAATACAGAAGATTCCAGAAGTAGAAGAAGAATATCCAGAGAAGCCTTTTCAGGAGCCGAAGCCTCCAACAGCCTAGCTGTTACTACATCCGTTCCTCCCTTCCTCAAACAGACAAACAAACTTATACACCTCAGAGTCTAATTAACTCTAAGGATTCTACAAAACTACCCCTCAGCCTTAGTAACTCGCCCCTTCCTCCTGGAATATGTCTTAAGCAGCAGCTGGGAACCTTCCTCCTGGAATATGTCTTAAGCTGCTGGGAACTCCATCATAACAATATCCATTGACGGAGTTTCATTGGATTCAAAAAAATATGTTGTGTGGAAAATTGGTCAGTCCCTAAAGATGTAAAGGGGAGTAAGGGGTTTCATAGGCCTTTCAGGCCGCTACTGAAGGTTTGTGAAGGATTATGGCAAGGATGCAAAGCCACTAACCAAATTAACAAAGAGAGGGAAAATCAAATGGAAAGAAAGGGCCCAACAAGCCTTTGAAGACCTCAAAAGGAAACCTCTGCTCCGGTGTTGGCTTTACCTGATTTTTCATAGGCGTTTATCATTGAATGTGATGCTTCTGGAAGGGGGGTTAGGGCCGTATTGATACAAAATGGGAAGCCAGTTTCATTTTATAGTAAGGCTTTGACCGAGAGAAATTTATCTAAATCAATGTATGAAAAGAAAGTGATGGCTTTTGTTCATGTGGTGCAGCATGGGCGGCATTGCTTACTGGGAAAACACACTGACCATAGCAGCTTGAAGCACTAGTTGGACCAGCATTGGAGGCATAAACGGGATGGAAACAATATCCAATGTGGCAATAAAGGCAAAGGTGCTAACAGAAAGATCCTGGTAAGAATGAGGATAAACTGGTGTAGTTCAACAAGAGTATCTTCACAGAGCGCGGTCAGCAGGTCCTCAGTAGATTATGTCGGAACAACTGTAGCAGCACGTAATTCAGGATCAAGCAGCAATGTATAAGATGTGGTATGTGGTTGGCAATGATAAGTTTGACCAAACCCAAGATCATCGATCATAGTAGTGACAGGTGGGCTATCAGACTCGAGTGTAAACAGAACACATTCATCCAAGTTGGGGGTAGACAGGGTGGGAGATGGTAAGGGTGCCTAAAAGAGAGAATGCTCAACAAACGATATATCAGCTGACACAGCATACCATTCAAGTAAAGGGGAGAAGCACCAGTATCCCCACCTAGTATGTGAATATCCGAGAAAGATGCACTAGAGGGAATGTGAGACAAGTTTTGTAAGTTGTGAACACGTGTCCGAAACATAGCATAAACATTTAAACACTCGCAGAGGACGTGGGGCAGGGGGAAGGGATGGAAATAGTAGTGTAAGAGACTCTCCCCTTGAAACACAAGGTGGGAAGACGGCTGATAAGGAAAGTGGATGTAAAAATTGCATTATGCCAAAAAATCAAGGGCAAATTCATTTTAAATAAAAGAGCACAAGTCTTCTCCGGATGGTGATGGTTCTTGCACTCGGCAACACCGTTTTGTTGTGGTGTGTCGATGCAAGACATTTGGTGAAGAATGTCATGTTGGAGCCATCTTCAGAAGACGGCGGTTATTGCACTCAACAACACCATTTGGTTGTGGTGTCAGTGCAAGACATCCACTGAAGAATGTTTGTTGGTCAAAAAGAGGAGTGAAAATATAAGAGAGATACTCATGACCATTATCGAACCGAAAACATTTTATAGAAATAGAGAACTAGCATTTTATTTCATTATAGAAGGAAAGAAATACATAAAAGACCTTAAAGCGAGATTTTAAGAGATAAACCCAAAGCATCCTGAAAAAGGAAACATAATAACGATATCCAAGTTGGTTGGTGACAGGATAGGACCCTAACATCGGAATGGATGATATTGAAAGGATCCATTGCTCGCTTTTGTACATGAGGAACAAAGTGGATCAAAAATGCTCTGCGAAGCAACGTGGCTCACTTGAAAGTAATAGAAGCAAACTTTGAGCACAGACATTGAAAGACGACCATGGACGAGTGACTGCATCAACAATGGAGAGTCTAAATCTGAGAGGAGATGGTGGGGCAAGAAACGTAAAGGGATGGAACGTCAATCACATAAACGCCATTGCATGGTCAACCTTTACAAAAATACAGCTTTCCAATTGCCCTTGAAAAACAATATCAGTACGTGAGAATATAGCAAGGCGGCGACGATGAAGAGTCAGAATCTGAGAGGAATGAAAATGGTGAGGCAAGAAACATAAGGGGATGGAAGGTCAATCGCATAAACATCATTGCATAGTCAACCTTTACCAAAAATACACCTCGTTGATTGCTCCTGAAAAACAACCCGAGTATGTGAGAATATAGAAAGACAACGCAACTCCAAAATTAAAGGACTCTGAGGGGCATGTGCCATCGAAGATTATTGAATATTAGGGGATGGAAAACAAGAACCAAACTCCGTGATATTAATAGTTGAACCATAGGCGACAGTGAGAGTTGAACCATAGGCGACAGTGAGAGTTGAACCAATAGTAAACTGACTGTAAAAATGTAAAATACTTGTCATGCCAGTAACATGGCTAGAAGCACCAGAATCAGCCAGCCAAGTAGTTGGGCGATCAGAAAGAAAAAAAAACAGTAAAAGGCCTGGGGGATGAGCAATACAGGCATTGGAAGTTGAGGTATCCGCTTTTAATGCTTGTGAACAAAGATAATCTTCCTCAAAGACTTCAACCATTCATCGAGGATGGTCAATGGTGGCAACCTAAGCAACATGAGTCTGAGAAGACGTAGAGGGAGCCCGATCAGGTTTTCCATGCAGTTGCCAACATTTCTCAATCATGTGGCCAGTTCACCTGCGATGACAACAATGAACAGCATCGCAACCTCGAACAGCGATGACAACAATGAACAGCGGGCAATCAGAAAAAAAAACAGTAAAAGGCCTGGGGGATGAGCAATACAGGCATTGGAAGTTGAGGTATCCGCTTTTAATGCTTGCGAACAAAGATAGTCTTCCTCAAAGACTTCAACCATTCATCGAGGATGGATGGATGGGATCAATGGTGGCAACCTAAGCAACATGAGTCTGAGAAGACGTAGAGGGAGCCCGATCAGGTTTTCCATGCAGTTGCCAACATTTCTCAATCATGTGGCCAGTTCACCTGCGATGACAACAATGAACAGCATCGCAACCTCGAACAGCGATGACAACAATGAACAGCGGGCGATCAGAAAAAAACAGTAAAAGGCCCGGGGGATGAGCAATACAGGCATTGGAAGTTGAGGTATCCGCTTTTAATGCTTGTGAACAAAGATAGTCTTCCTCAAAGACTTCAACCATTCATCGAGGATGGATGGATGGGATCAATGGTGGCAACCTAAGCAACATGAGTCCATGAGTCTGAGAAGACGTAGAGGGAGCCCGATCAGGTTTTCCATGCAGTTGCCAACATTTCTCAATCATGTGGCCAGTTCACCTGCGATGACAACAATAAACAGCATCGCAACCTCGAACAGCGATGACAACAATGAACAGCGGGCAATCAGAAAAAAAAAAACAGTAAAAGGCCTGGGGGATGAGCAATACAGGCATTGGAAGTTGAGGTATCCGTTTTTAATGTAGAATGGAGAAACCCACTTACCTTCAAGGTGAGGTGGGGCTCTTCTTTTATAGAATGGAAAAGCGGAATGTACAAGGGAGTATTCCGATGTGGGACTCGGAAATACCCAAAATAATACAAAAGAGGGTTTAACACTCCCCCTCAAGCTGGACAGACCCAGCTTGGACAACGAGTCCCACAAAAAAGAATAAGAAGACACCACACAAGACCCATAACTACTCCCCCTCAAGCTGGGTGTCAGATGTGGCGGATCCCCAGCTTGGAACTAAGCGAGGCAAGGCGAGCACCAGGGAGGCCTTTGGTGAAGATGTCAGCAAGCTGGTCTGCCGTCGGAATGTGGCTAAAGCTGACATGGTTGTGCTCCAGGTGGTGGCGAAGAAAGTGACAGTCCACCTCAATATGCTGCGTGCGTTCATGGAAGACGGGATTCGAAGCAATTTTAGTGGCCGCCTGATTGTCACACCATATGTGAGCAGAAGTCTGCTGAGGAAAGTCAAGCTCCTGGATGAGTTGCCGAAGCCAAAGGATCTCGGTAGTAACGGTGGTCATGGCACGGTACTCAGACTCGGCACTGGATCGAGAGACGACCGTCTGTTTCTTGCTGCGCCAAGAAATGAGGTTGCCTGCGAAGAAAATGGCGAACCCAGAGGTAGATTTCCGAGTGGCAAGGCAGCCAGCGTAATCAGCATCGCAAAAGGCCTCAATATGCTGATGAGGATGCTGGGAGTAGTGAAGACCACGGGCAGGATCCCGTTTGATGTACTTGGCGATGCGGATGACAGCATCCCACTGAGATGTGGTGGGATGCTCCATAAATTGACTCACTTTGGCTACCGCACAGGAAATGTCGGGTCGAGTCATGGTGAGATAATTGAGTTTGCCCACCAATCGACGGTACCGCTCGGGATGGGGGTATGGAGCCGAGGAGGCATAAAGAGACCGTTCGCCAGGCTCCAGAGGAGTATCGACCGCAGTGGCCTGAGTCAGCCCAGCATCCTGCAATATATCCAAAGCATACTTCCGTTGGCAGAGGGAGATGGTGGCAGAGGAGTAGGAAACCTCGATGCCGAGGAAGTATGTGAGAGGACCAAGATCCTTAGTGTGGAAGTGCTGGTGAAGATGAGCCTTGAGATGGGTGATACCCACAGAGTCGCTGCCGGTGATGACGATATCATCCACATAGACGACCAATAAGATGCAGCCATGTGGAGTCGTCCTGTAGAAGACAGTGTGGTCTTTCATACTGCGGGAAAGCCCAAAGTCGCTGACGACCGTGCTAAAGCGGCCAAACCAAGCACGGGGAGACTGCTTGAGGCCGTAAAGAGAGCGGCGGAGACGGCAGACACGAGATTCAGCGTCGGCGGCACAAAATCCGGGGGGCTGCTGGAGATAGATTTCTTCCTCAAGGAAGCCATGGAGGAATGCATTCTTGACATCCAATTGATGAAGAGGCCACCGATGATGGGCGGCGAGAGAGATGAATAGCCGGACAGAGGCCATCTTGGCAACCGGGGAGAAGGTATCAAAGTAGTCAACTCCGTATGTCTGAGCAAAGCCTTTGGCCACAAGGCGGGCTTTGAGGCGATGGAGAGTACCATCGGGATTCAGCCTGACCGTGTAAATCCATTTGCTGCCCACTGCCTGTTTGCCTGCTGGAAGGGAGACAAGATCCCAAGTATGGTTTTCCTCCAGAGCCTGCAATTCATCCCGCATGGCTGCGAGCCACCCGGGGTGAGATTTGGCCTCACCAACTGTGCGAGGTATAGAAACCGTCTCCAGAGCGGACAAACCCCTGTAAGAAGATGCAAATCGAGGAGTACTCTGGCAAGAGCGAGTACCTTTCCGTAGGGCGATGGGCAAGTCCGCGGGTGGCGGAGCAGGAGCAGCGGACGAAGCGGGAGCATCAGTGTCACTGGCCGGAACGGGGAAGACAGTCGAAGGGCGGCGGGAGTAGACCTGACCAAAATGGGTGTCAACAGCGGTTGACGCCGGTGGAGGATGGAGGAGGAGAGGAGGACAATCATCGAGGACAGGGTCAGGAGGAGGAGAGGTAGGAGGAGGCAAATCCGGAAGAGGCTGGATGATGAGGGGAAGACAGTTATCAATGGCAGAGTCAGGAGGAGGAGAGGGAAAGGAGAATGGAGAACTTTCCACAAAGGAGACATCGGCAGAGATGACATACCGGCGAAGGTCCGGGGAGAAGTAGCGGTATCCGCGCTGAGTGCGGGAATAACCGAGAAATATGCAGCGGAGAGATTTGGGAGAGAGTTTGGTGCGGCCAGGGCGAGTGTCACGAACATAACACAAGCAGCCAAACACTCGAAGAGGGAGGGAATGAAGAGGGAGAGTGGGGAAAAGAGCCCGAAAGGGAGTCTCCCCCTTAAGGATAGAAGAAGGAAGGCGATTGAGGAGGTAGGTAGCAGTGAGAATGGCATCGCCCCAAAAAAGCAGAGGCACCTGTCGGTGGAAGATGAGGGCACGGGCAGTCTCTAGAATATGTCTGTGTTTCCGCTCGGCCACGCCGTTCTGCTGGGGTGTATCAGGACAGGAGGTCTGATGAAGGATGCCATTCTCCCGGAGAAACTGCCGAAAAGAAGTGGAGAGATACTCGCGCCCATTATCCGAGCGGAGACATTTGACCGAGATAGAAAAACGATTCTTAATTTCATGAAAAAAGGTTTGGAAGGTGGAAAACACTTCGGAGCGTTCCCGAAGAAGGTAAAGCCACGTCATTCGCGAATAGTCATCAATGAAGGAGATATAGTATTTATAGCCCAAGTGACTCGGAACGGTACACGGGCCCCAAACATCGGAATGAACCAGATCAAAGGGGTGGGAGGCCCGTGTATCCGTGCGAGGAATGTAGGAAGAGCGATGATGTTTTGTAAAAGAGCATGACTCACAATGAAAAGTAGGAGTCCTACGGAAGTCCGGAAACATCTGATGAATGGTGGATGCAGGCGGGTGCCCTAATCGGGAATGGAGATCAAGTGCCCGAGAAGAGGTAGATGTGCAAGCAATGGGCGCGGGCCCCTCGAACATGTAGACCCCGTCTCGAAGCCGGCCTCGACCAAGTTCCCGGTTCGTAGCTTGCTCCTGAAACAGAACACCAGAGGAGGTAAATATGGCCGCACAGTTATAATCCTTAGTCAGTTTACTGATGGAAAGCAGATTAAAGGGACTGCGGGGCACATGTGCCACAGAGGGTAGATGTATCGAAGGAGTCAGGGAGCATGCGCCGAAGCCCGCTATGGGGATAGTGGACCCATCAGCGACGGTGATGGCTGAAGAACCGGCATAAGGGCAATAAGACGTTAACATACCAGCATCACCGGTGAGGTGGTCGGAGGCACCTGAGTCCAGCAGCCATGCAGGGGAGCAATGGCTGACCAAGGCAGTGGGGCAAACAGTACGGGCCAGAGAAGCCGAGGAGGGAGCGGGGCGGACAGAGGCCGGTGGATCATGAGGCCGCCTGAGGTCGGCCATAGACAGGGCCAGAGACGGGAAAAGAGAGGCGACAGTCGAGGACACGTCCCGGACCGCGGGCTGTCCCTGCCGCAGGTGCTGAGATGGTCGGCCATGCAGGACCCAACATCGGGCGATCAGGTGGCCAAACGTGCCACAATGGTGACAGAAGGGACGTGGACGACGTGAAGCACGACCACGTCCCGAGAAGTCCGCCATGGAAGCGGCGGGAGCTGAGGCAGCGGGGCGGCGGGATGATCGGGCGCAGGACGTGCGCGTGCTGGAAGGGCTGCCGGAACGAGGGCGCTCTGCGGGGATGAGGGCGTGCCGCCGGGAGAAGGGCGCTCTGCCGGGAGGGTCCGTTGGGACAGAGGCCGAGGGCGAAGCGGGGCGAGTCGGAGACGCCGGGAAGCCGGGAGCGCGCGGGAGCAGCAGGAGGCGCCGGGGGAATGGAGGGCCGGCACGATGGAGGGCTGCGCGATGGAGGGCTGCGCGACCGGGAGCCGGCAGGGAAGAGGCGGGACACGAGGCGGAGGGCCGCCTGGGAGCCGCGGCGACGGGATGAGCGCGCAGGAGGAGCGGGCCGCGGGAGGCGCAGAGGAACAGCGGGAGGATCCGGGAGCCGCGTCGTGCCGGGGAGCCGCGCAGGGGGGAGGAGGAGTTCGCCGGGAGAGGGCGCGGGCGCCGGGCGAAGGCCTGCTGGGACGAGGGCGCACCGCGGGAGGACGGCGGACGCCGGGAGGAGAGGTGCGCCGAGAGCCGAGAGCCGCGAGAGGCCGCGGGAGCAGAGGGAGGCGCGGGAGGCGCGGGAGGCGCTGGGAGGCCGCGCAGGGCAGAGCGGCGGAGGCCGTTCCGACGGGGCGAGCGGGTGATGGCGTCGGGAGCAGCGGGAGGCCGCCGGGAGCAGCGGGAGGCCGCCGGCGGGGCGCGCGGGTGAAGGCGGCGGGAGCCGCGGGAAACCGCGGGGAGGGAGCGCCGTCGGGGAGCCGCGGGGCGCGCGGGTGATGCCGTCGGGAGCAGCGGGAGGCCGCTGGAGGCAGCGGGAGGCCGCCGGCGGGGCGCGCGGGTGAAGGCGGCGGGAGCCGCGGGAAAGGGAGCGCGCAGGGCAGCCGGGAGGATGGAGCGCGCAGGGCAGCCGGGAGGATGGAGGGCGGTGCGACGGGAGGGCCGGGAGCCGCGGGCGTCGGGAGGTGGAGGCGTAGCGGGAGGGACGACCGCCGGGAGGGTGCAGGCCGGAGAGGAGAGGAGCGCCGGGAGGAGAGTTGCGCCGGGAGGGAGGGCCTGCCGGGAAAGGCTAGGGCAGGAGGGAGAGAGGCGGGGCCGGGAGAACGCCGGGAAGCCGCAAGGGAGGGAGGGTTCGGGATAAAAATCCCTCTGATACCATGTAGAATGGAGAAACCCACTCACCTTCAAGGTGAGGTGGGGCTCTTCTTTTATAGAATGGAAAAGCGGAATGTACAAGGGAGTATTCCGATGTGGGACTCGGAAATACCCAAAATAATACAAAAGAGAGTTTAACACGAACAAAGATAGTCTTCCTCAAAGACTTCAACCATTCATCGAGGATGGATGGATGGGATCAATGGTGGCAACCTAAGCAACATGAGTCTGAGAAGACGTAGAGGGAGCCCGATCAGGTTTTCCATGCAGTTGCCAACATTTCTCAATCATGTGGCCAGTTCACCTGCAATGACAACAATGAACAGCATCGCAACCTCGAACAGCGATGACAACAATGAACAGCGGGCGATCAGAAAAAAACAGTAAAAGGCCCAGGGGATGAGCAATACAGGCATTGGAAGTTGAGGTATCCGCTTTTAATGCTTGTGAACAAAGATAGTCTTCCTCAAAGACTTCAACCATTCATCGAGGATGGATGGATGGGATCAATGGTGGCAACCTAAGCAACATGAGTCCATGAGTCTGAGAAGACGTAGAGGGAGCTCGATCAGGTTTTCCATGCAGTTGCCAACATTTCTCAATCATGTGGCCAGTTCACCTGCGATGACAACAATGAACAGCATCGCAACCTCGAACAGCGATGACAACAATGAACAGCATCGCAACCTCGAACATCATGACTGCCACTACAAGACCGCCCCGATGACAACAATGAACAGCATCGCAACCTCGAACATCATGACTGCCACTACAAGACCGCCCTACACACCAACTGTTACCAAATGCAAGTGCAAAATAATTAAGAATATTTGTGCCAAAAGTCTCAATCGTGTGGCCAGTTCACTTGCGATGACAACAGTGCCAAAAGTCTCAATCATGTGGCCAGTTCACCTGCGATGACAACAATGAACAGCATCGCAACCTCGAACAGCGATGACAACAATGAACAGCATCGCAACCTCGAACATCATGACTGCCACTACAAGACCGTCCTACACACCAACTATTACCAAATGCAAGTGCAAAATAATCAAGAATATTTGTGCCAAAAGAGAGTGCATCTGATATGTATCCAAGTGAGAGAGAGAGAACAGAGGATTTCTATTATAACCAGCAGAATTACAGAACAGAAAAGGCAAAGAAGAAGAAGAAGAAGAATTTGCCGCCTAAAGGGCTTTTAAAAATCCATTCTCCTCTACTTCATCCAATGAAGCTTCTTTCATCCTGTTAAACCCTCTTTTTTATTCTTTTTATTATTATGGGTATTTCCGAGTCTCACATCGGAATACTCTGTTGTGTATTCCTCTTTCTCAATCTATAAAAAAAGTTCTCCGTCTCACCTTGAAGGTAAGGGGGTTTCCCATTCTACATGGTATCAGAGGGAAATTAATCCCGAACCCTCCCTCCCCTGCGGATTCCCGGTTCTGTCCAGCCCCGCCTCTCTCCTCCTCCAGGTTCTGTCCGGTGTGATCGGCCCCTCGGGTCTGCCCTACGTGCCCCCCCCCCTCCATTCCGGCTCTGCCCTACACGGCGGCCCTCCCTCCTGTACACGGCGACTCCCTTCCCAGTGGCCCTCCCTCCTGTGTGCGAGGCTCCCTTCTCGACGGCCCTCCCTCCTGTGCGCGCGGCGCTACCCGGCAGCCCACCCTCCTGTGCGCGCGGCGCTACCCAGGCGGCCCTCCTCTTGTGCGCCCGGCTCCTCCCTCCCCCCCCGGAGGCCCTCCATCGCAACGGACCCTTCCTTCCCCGCACGACGGCCCCCGCCCTCCCGCTCCGTCCGGTTGCTCCCTTCCCAGCGGATCCCTCCCGGCGCCCGCCCGTCCGGTTACTTCTATTCCAGCCGCGGCTCCCTCCCGGCGAACCGGTCCAGGCGGCTCCCTCCAGGCAAACCGGCTCCCTCCCGGCGAACCAGTCCAGGCGGCTCCCTCCAGGCAGCCCGGCTCCCTCCAGGCGAACCGGTCCAGGCGGCACCCTCCAGGCAAACCGGCTCCCTCCCGGCAAACCGGTCCAGGCGGCTCCCTCCAGGCAGCCCGGCTCCCTCCTGGCGAACTGGTCCAGGCAGTCCGACTCCCTCCCGGCGAACCGGTCCAGGCGGCTCCCTCCCGGCGAACCGGTCCAGGCGGCTCCCTCCCGGCGACCCGTCTCTTCCTGCACACAGCTAGCACCGCCTCTCGGCGCCCCTCCCGTTGTCCGCTACCTCTCGCGGCTCCACACGACTTCCCGGCACGCCCAACCCCCCGCTGATTCTGGCGCTGCCCACAACTGCGTCCTAGACCGCTACCTGACGCTTCAATGGTGGACTCCTCCCCTCTACCTCAGATGATTACCACTTCCACCCGCCTCGTCGATGACCGGTTAGACTCCACAAATTTCTCCGTCTGGCGGAAGACTGTGATGATGTCCCTGACCGGGATGGATCTTGATCATCACCTTAAGGATCCTCCCCCGGCTTCGACTGACCCCAAATACCGTTCCTGGAAACTTGCTGATAGCAAAATCTTTGCTCTGCTGGTCAATTTCATGGACCGATCGGTCAAAAATGTCACCCGAACGGCGAATACAGTCAAGGAGCTCTGGGACTCCTTGAACATCATGTATTCCGAGACCAACAACCTGACTCGGGTTTCTGATATCCTCCAGCGCCTGTCCCATATTCGACAGCAGGACCAGTCCTTCACCGCATACTTCATGGAATGGAAAGGGCTTCGTGATGAGTTGCAGGAGTTGTGGCTCGTTCCCCAGACACCGGCAAAGGCTCAGACCCAGCGGGACCAACTCTGCATCTTCACTCTTCTCAGCGGCCTCGCTCCCGAGTTTGCTACCACAGCAACCGAACTGCTCGCCAACCCTTCATCGTTGGAGATCCCACAGGTTTATCATCGGCTGAGCAAGGCCCAGTGGGCCCTTCCCCCTCCCGCCCCGGTTATCGACCACTCCGCTCTCATCGGTCATGGCAGTGGACAATCCTCGGGCCCTCGTGGACGTGGACGTGTGGAAGGTCGTCCACGTCCTCTCTGTCAACATTGTGGCAAGCTTGGTCACCGTCACTACGGAGATCCTTTGACTTCGCCAACTCCTCCAGGAGCTTGACTTTCCTCAGCAGACATCTGCTCACATCTGGTGTGACAATCAGGCAGCCACCAAGATTGCTTCGAATCCCGTCTTCCATGAACGCACGAAGTATATTGAGATGGACTGCCACTTTCTTCGACACCACCTGGAGCACGATCACGTCAGCTTTAGCCACATTCCGACGGCGGACCAGCTCGCTGACATCTTCACCAAAGGCCTCTCAGGGGCTCGCCTAGCCTCGCTCAATTCCAAGCTGGGCATCCACCGCATCTGCCGCCCAACTTGAGGGGAAGTGTGTCTGGTCTTGTATGATGTCATTTTTTGTGGGACTCGTTGTCCAAGCTGGGCATGTCCAGCTTGAGGGGGACTGTTAAACCCTCTTTTTTATTCTTTTTATTATTATGGGTATTTCCGAGTCCCACATCGGAATACTCTGTTGTGTATTCCTCTTTCTCAATCTATAAAAAAAGTCATCCGCCTCACCTTGAAGGTAAGGGGGTTTCCCATTCTACACATCCCAACATGTTTCTGGTCAAACAATCTATCTATTGCAGCAGTATCGTAATGAATCTATCGGGATTTCCCAGCCTCGTCGTTTTCGTCAGCAAACAACTCTTTTGAGCCATATCTTATAATGTCGTCATCAGTTCCAACATTTGGAAGATTTCTCCTGTCAGCGGCTGCAACATGTACTTCTTTCATAGTTTCAGGACTGGGAACATGATGTTGCTCCTTCTGGTGCAGTGGTTCTCGATTCTCTATGTTTCCCCTATCAACCCCAGCTCCAACAGCTACAACTAGCACCAGTTTGTAGCTCTTAATTGTAGCTTTCTGAACAATTCGTTTTTCCATACAGTCTTCCTCAGCTTCTGCTTCTCCCGTTTTGAGCACTTCAGTACAAACCCGATTGGAACCATACTGCTTCTCCTTGCAGTGCCTTTCCCATCCAGTCTGAAGAGCCTTGAAACTCACTTCTGCAGTTTTCGAAGCTCCATCTTCTTTCTCCAATTGCTACATCTGTTTCGGACAGGATTGACGTTCTGAGGTGCCATCGTCAGCCTCCAGCTGCTCCTGCAACACATCCTGTTCTTGCTTCGTCTTGTATTCCACACGCTACCATTAAACGTAAGTCTCAACTTGAGCCAGTGCTGGTGCTTTCACAGTCTGTTTTTCCTTGACACCCACTTCAGCTATACTCGGATTCACTACCTCCGCCGTAGGTGTCGAACAATTAGAAGAATGTCGTTGGACAGACAGCTCTACATGTGTTGGCGCTTGTGCTGGCTCAAATCCACAGCATCTCATTCTGCTCCTCGGCACAATCCTCTGCTTTCGGCTATTGTGTAGTCAAATCCACTGTTTCTACCACTGCATCATTTCCCCAACAACTGACTTCATCATCCAGTTGCAGACTGCTTCCTCCATTTCCTACTACAGGCGACTTTTCTCTGCTCCCATCAAAAACAGAGTTCTCATTCTTCATGTGCTGCTGCTTCAGACTGGGCACTTCAAGCATAGGCTTCAGAAGTCCAGGTCAGGTTAGTATAAACTGGTGTGCCGAACTGCCATAACGCACGAGCAGCTCCTCTTTGAATTGCGCCCAAGTGAACTCAGCCTTATGTCACGGGACTTGGCCTTCTCCCAAGCTCTCGTGCGGCACCCGACTAGCTTCCCTTTCACAAAGCCTAGACGAGTTCAGCCTTTCAACACTCACAACGGAAGTAAGGATCGTAAGGGAAGTGCTTGGCAAGCTCACAAGACACAAGTGCAAAGAAGCTCTCAAATGCTCTCAACTTCTGTGTGTCTTTACAAATGAGGAGTCACTCCCTTTATATAGGGCTTGGTGGCAAAGTCTACAACATTCTAGAATATGTACACATCCACATGATTCTAGAGTATTCTAGCCTACTCTACTAGAATATACATGGAGCATTCTAGAACCCGTTGAGATCCACAACCTTCCATGGAGGCCTAGAATGTTCCGGACCCTTCAAGGCCCAAGGGGTGTTCCGCAACACTCCGGAGAAGTCTGGAATATTCCGGAACTTGGCTGAGATGTAGAGAACTCTAGAAGATTCTAGAGAACCTCACCACCGGGTCTCCTCTCCAGTTGGCAGGGCGTGACATCCTCCCCCACCTATTCTGGCGACGTCCTCGGCGCGTCCATGATGATACTCCTCGATTGCCCGCGTGAACTGCCACAAGTTGTCTGCAGGTTCCCAGGTTGCCTCGCACTCTGGTAAGCCCTTCCACTTGATCAAGTACTCCTTGCTTCGTGGCACTCCACGTCGCCGAACTATCCGATCATCGAGTATGAGATCCACCTGCTTATCATATGACTCGACAACCGCTGTAGGTGCCCTTGTAGACACCCCTCTGCTCGGGTCCTCCACGTCTTCATGATATGGCTTGAGCATACTCACATGGAAGACTGGATGGATCTTCAGCTTGGGAGGCAACTCCAAGCGGTATGATACCTCCTCAACTCGGTGCACGACCTCGTATGGTCCCTCATATCGCCGAATCAGGCCCTTGTGCACCCTCCTGAATGCTTTGTGCTGCTGAGGCAAGAGTTTCACCATCACCTTGTCCCCAGGCTGGAAGCTCACATCCCTTCGCCCTTTGTCGGCCCACTTCTTCATCCTCTTGGCAGCTTTGTGCAAGTGGGTTCTTGTCATGTCGGACTGCTCATGCCACTCCTTGGCCATAGTGTAGGCGGTTGGGCTGCTTCCTTGGTACTTCTCCCCAAGTACCGCTGTGTGAGGAGTAAGGGGTTGTTGTCCGGTCACCACCTCAAACGGACTCTTCCCCGTCGACTCACTCCTTTGCAAGTTGTAGGAGAATTGAGCCACATCAAGCAACTTGGCCCAATCTCGCTGGTTGGCACTCACAAAGTGCCTCAAGTAGAGCTCCAATAAGGCATTCACCCTCTCCGTCTGCCCATCCGTCTGGGGGTGAAAGCTCGTAGAGTAGTGGAGCTTCGATCCCAACAATCCGAAGAGCTCGGTCAACAACTTGCCCGTGAAGCGTGGATCCCGATCGCTGATGATGTGTCGTGGTATCCCCCAATACTTCACCACATGCTTGAAGAGTAGCCTTGCGGTGAGCTCTGCCGTCACATCTGCTGGAGCGGGGATAAATGTGGCATACTTCGAGAACTTGTCCACCACCACGATGATGCTCCCATACCCTTCGGACTTCGGTAATGCAACGATGAAGTCCATGGTGACTGTCTCCCATGGCCTCTCTGCAATGGGCAATGGCTGCAACAATCCTCCCGGCAACTGATTGTCCACCTTGTCTTGTTGGCACACAAGACAAGTCTTCACATAGGACTCCACATCATCCTCCATCCTCGGCCAATAATATGCTCCCTCTAGCAAGGCCTTGGTGCGGTGCTGCCCTGGATGTCCGGCCCATCTTGAGTCATGACACTCCTTAATGAGATCCCTCCGCAGGTTCCCCCACTTTGGGACATAAATCCTCCTCCCTGTGGTAAGAAGAGTGCCATCCTCCTCCCAAAATCTCCTTGTCTTGCCCTCCGCCGCGAGAGCCAAGACGTTCTTGGCTATAGGATCATGCGCCATGCCTTCCTTGATCCTACCCAAGATCCCGTCATCCACACATGACAAGTGGCTGAACACCATCTTCCTGCTAAGTGCATCGGCCACCACATTGGCTGTCCCAGGCTTGTACTCCAAAGAATAATCGAACTCGGCCAAGAATTTCTGCCATCTTGCCTGCTTCGGAGTCAGCTTCTTCTGGGTTTGGAAGTAGCTTGTGGCAACGTTGTCGGTCTTCACCACAAACTTGGACCCCAAGAGATAATGTCTCCATGCCCGAAGACAATGTACAACGGCTGTCATCTCCTTCTCTTGCACCGTGTACCTCCTCTCGGTGTCATTTAGCTTCCGGCTCTCAAAAGCTATGGGATGTCTTTCCTGCATGAGCACACCCCCAATAGCAAAGTTTGAGGCATCGGTGTGTACCTCATAAGGCTTGGTTGGATCCGTCAAGCTCAAGACCGGTTCCTCCATGACCGTCTTCTTCAAGCCCTCAAATGCCTCCTCGCATTTGACATCCCACTCCCACGACTTGTTCTTCTTTAGCAAGTCGGTGAGTGGAGCCGCCTTCTTTGAGTAGTCACAAATGAATCGCCGATAATAGTTCACCAACCCAAGGAAAGATCTCAACTCGGGAACCTTGGTTGGCCTCTCCCATTCATCGATAGCCCGGATCTTCTCATGATCCATCATGAGCTTGCCTCCTTTGATCTTGTGCCCCAAGAAGAGAACTTCATCCCTCGCAAAGGAACACTTCTCCTTCTTCACATATAACTCGTTCTCCCTCAATACCTTGAACACGGTTTGTAAGTGTTCCACATGATCCGCCATTGTCTCACTATAGATGACAATGTCGTCCAAGTAGACTACCACAAACTTATCCAAGTATTGGTGGAAGACTTTGTTCATCAAGGTGCAAAATGTCGCTGGGGCGTTAGTCAAACCAAATGGCATAACAAGGAACTCATAGGATCCGTACCTTGTCACGCATGCGGTCTTTGGCACATCCTCCATGGCTATGCGAACTTGATAATATCCCGATCTCAAGTCCAGCTTGGTGAACACCCGTGCCTTGCCCAACTGATCAAAGAGATCCGCTATCACTGGGATAGGATACTTGTTCTTCACTGTGACTTTGTTCAACGCCCGATAGTCCACGCACATCCTCAAGGAGCCGTCATGCTTCTTTTGGAATAGAACGGGCGATCCATATGGCGACTTGGATGGTTGGATTTGTCCCGCATCCAACATCTCTTCCAACTGCCTCTTCAACTCCTCCAACTCGGGTGGAGCCATGCGATAGGGTGCCATGGATGGTGGCTTTGATCCTGGCACCAACTCAATTTCATGATCCACCTCTCTCTTGGGTGGTAGCTTCTTCGGCAACTCCGGTGGCATGACGTCGCTAAACTCCCTTAGCACGCCCTTCACCTCCTTTGGCAACTCATGGTTGTCGTCCACCGGCCCATCATCTTTCAAGGAAACCAAGTAGGTCTCCTCTCCCTTCTTGAAACCCTTCTTCACTTGCATGGCAGAAAGTAAAGACAAGTCATGATTGCCACATACCTTCGTCGTCACCATGCACAGGCTTCGCTCCTCCATGATCACCATTTGCTCCAAGTGAGGTGTCGGAATGGCCTTGGCTTTCTTGAAGAACTCCATCCCCAACACTAGCTTGAAGTCATCCATGGGAACCACCGTGAGATCAATAGCACCCCTCCATTCGCCAATGCAAAGGGTCACTCCACGGACAATGCCACTCGCCGGTTGAGGTGTGGCATTCACGGCTTTCATACGACTAGTCGTCTTGGCCACAACTAGCCCTTGTCTCCTTGCCTCATCTTCGGCCACAAAGTTGTGTGTGGCTCCCGTGTCGAGCATCGCATAGGTGGACTTCCCATTCAACTCCACCTTTGCATACATCAACCCATCCTTAGGTGGCGCCTTAGGTGGGTTCTTCACCTCCAACGCATTGAAGAGCCTTAGAGTCCCCATTTGTCGCTCCTTGGGAACTTCCTCCTTCTCTTCAAACATGGAATTGAGTGCCTTCCTCTTGGGACACTCCTTCCATGTGTGAGGCCCATCACAAAAGTAGCATCCTCGGGGCTTGAATTCCCTTGAGAAGTCCTTGGTGTGCTCCTTGGACTTCCCCTTGTCATGGGCATCTCGGTTCCACCTCCTCTCTTGGTCACTCCCACCTTTACCCTTGAACTCCTTCTTGGGCTTAGGGGGTTCAACCTTCTTCTTGTATTCCACCAAGGACTCGGCAATGGACACGGCTTCGGTGAAGGTCTTAGGCCGTCGACCCCGCACCTCTTGTTGTGCCCATGGCTGAAGACCTTTGATGAAATCATACATATGATCATAATCAGACTTGCCACGTACCTGGAGCTTTAGTGAGACATACTCCCGAACATACTCATGGATTGTCCCCGCATGCTTCAAAGTTCGCAGCTTGTCCCTTGCTTCCCAATCAGCTTCCTCGGGGTAGAACTGAGCATAGACCCATTGCTTGAATTCTTCCCATGATGGAAGTGTCTTCCCACCATCCTTGAGCTCTTGGTGCTTCATCCTCCACCATAGAGATGCATCGTCACCAAAGAACGGCGGTCTTCACACGGCTCATGTCTTCCATCAAGCCTATCGCCTCGAAGTATTGCTCCACTTGCCAAAAGAAGTTGTCTACCTCCTTGGCATCCCTCTTGCCATTGAAGTGCTTTGGACGAGGCACATCGATCTTTGGTGTGTCTCGCACAAGCACCCCACTAGCCAACTCACCACGATAATTTGACCACTCCCTCTTAAGTTGATCAAGAGTTTGGTCGTACCTGGCCATAGCATCTCCATGCTGTGCTAAGATCCCCTTTGTCCAGTCCATGAAGGCATCTTTCTCGGCAGCATTCTCCTTGGCGTACCTCTCAACTGATGTCACTCGGTCTTGGAGAGTGAAGAGCGCATCACGTAGGCCCACGACGCCTAGTGCCCCTTCCTCATCGTCTCCCTCGACATACTCGAGCCTTTCTTTCACATCAGCAAGGCACTCCTCCGCCCTTAGGAGACGCTCCTCAAGAGTCGCCACGGTCTCACGAGACTTCCCGGCCTTCTTCTTAGGAACGGTCGGCATGGTCTCCTTCTCGGACATAACAGGATCCTCCACATTCGAGCCTGCCATCGCGAACACTTGCCTTGAACACCTTTGATACCAACTGTCACGGGACTTGGCCTTCTCCCAAGCTCTCGTGCGGCACCCGACTAGCTTCCCTTTCACAAAGCCTAGACGAGTTCAGCCTTTCGACACTCACAACGGAAGTAAGGATCGTAAGGGAAGTGCTTGGCAAGCTCACAAGACACAAGTGCAAAGAAGCTCTCAAATGCTCTCAACTTCTGTGTGTCTTTACAAATGAGGAGTCACTCCCTTTATATAGGGCTTGGTGGCAAAGTCTACAACATTCTAGAATATGTACACATCCACATGATTCTAGAGTATTCTAGCCTACTCTACTAGAATATACATGGAGCATTCTAGAACCCGTTGAGATCCACAACCTTCCATGGAGGCCTAGAATGTTCCGGACCCTTCAAGGCCCAAGGGGTGTTCCGCAACACTCCGGAGAAGTCTGGAATATTCCGGAACTTGGCTGAGATGTAGAGAACTCTAGAAGATTCTAGAGAACCTCACCACCGGGTCTCCTCTCCAGTTGGCAGGGCGTGACACTTAGTTCCTTTGGCAAATAAAAAACCAAAGTTCAAGCATACATGGCATACACAATCACACCATTGGCACCTTCGTTTGATCCGGAGTTTGACGGATCGAGAAATAAACCTCAGCTCTCGTGATCCAAGTTTCAGGATCTTTTCCAAAAAATCCTGGCATCATCACTTGTCCAAAGCGCTCCTCCTGACTTCTTTCCAGTTTGACTGCTGACGCACACATCTTTTGCATCAAAATCTCTGTCTTCAGCTCCATGTTCAATGTCTCCATGGTTGTTAGACGATCCACCTTGTGCATGGGATTCACCAATACTGTTCAAACCAGCTGTCGGTTGTTGCATCCAACACTGTACAAAACTGCCAATTCCAGAAACTGCCGCATCAGCTGCGTCCCTCCAATCAAGAACCGCTGCATGTCGAACACCACTGCTGCATGGACACAAGCTGTTGCGCTTCGTTTGCGTCTGTTCAGGCCACTCAGTTCTGCAACGATCAAGATCAATCAAGAAAGATTTTCTCTAGAATGTAGGTGCTGTGTTTGCCGTGTCTGAGTTTCGTCACTCAATTTCTAGACTCTCTCTAGAAATTCCCTATCCAGCCACAATTTCACTCTCAACAAGCCTCTCGATGACAGCACCAGTTGATATGTATCCAAGTGAGAGAAAAGTAACAGAGGATTTCTATTATAACCAGCAGAATTACAGAACAGCAGAAGAGGTGAAGAAGAAGAATGAGAAGAAAATGGAGTAGAGGAAGAAGAGATCTCTAGGAGATGTTGCACCTTGGGTCGAGGCCCCCTCCGTTCGGCTACCGCTCAAGCTAATACAATATCATTTGTACCCTCTCCCTACAGCACCCCAGTTATTAATGCCCCGGCAACAGCCCCAATCTATTCCTACCAGCCCCCAACAGACTAATTAAAAGGGTAAATACGATACTGCCCCTGGCGGTAATTAGACACTCCCAACCTGTCCCCCACACAACAACCTAGCAGGACCCTTAACGCAGCAGCTCTCCAGCCCCAGGATCCCTTCTCAGCAGCTCCCCAGCACCCACTCCCCAACGTTCCTGTCAGCATCAGTGGACAAGAGACGACCCGCCTTGCTACGTTGACTGTAAACCTGTGGAATATGAAGTGAGGTGGTGCTTTAATGTTTCAAATTCGGGATCGAGGCCTTTCAAGAGAAAACAAAACAAGTTGTTCATGTTGAGCATTGATCTCCGTCGAGGTGGTTGAAACATGCCATACAGCCATAAACTCACCAAAGATGGTCTTCCGCTCAAAAAAGTAGTTCAGAAAACTACATTAATTTTTTATAGATTGTAAGTAATTATTCAAATAGATCTGAAACCTGAGATAAATTATACATTTTGGAAAACATCATGTGAAAAGTATCTCAGAAATCCTTTATGCTATTGGCATTTTTGACAATATACTTAGACAGATTTATCCATGGAATTCTGAAGAAATGCAAACATTTGATTGTCTCCACTCATTTGTCTCCCAAGCAGCACATTTGAAGAAGTCCTGATTGAACAGGTGGAGGGTCAACAAAATGTGAGTATTTAATCATACCCTCTAAAGAGACAATAATGATTTTTGTCCAAATTTGAAAACTGATGGAGGCGCTCATCCACCAAATGAATGGAGACGGTAATCACCTCTGGCTTAGCATCCAACACGGCACCCATAATGAAGCAATAAGTAATTATAAAAAAAATAGCAAGTTATGTGAACAATAACAAATAGAATTTACACAACAAGAGTAGAGGACTCGAGCGTAAAGAATAAAAATACTTGAAGATGATAGTCAAAACATGACAAAGATTTGTGCAGAAGTGAAGCAACGACAACAGGAAATAGCAATGGAGGAGAGAATCAAATCATCCGTCAAAGGTCCTGCCCCTTTTTTTTATTGATGCAAATTTTCGTAAAAAAAACTTCAAACTGAAACAAAGATGGTAAAATACAAAATATCCTTTTAATGATTGTGTGTCTTTTTTGAAATCAGAACTATTTGCACAGGGCGGAGTGTGTTGAGCGTAGCCGGGGCGATGTATTCGGGTCGGGGGCGAGGCATGCATGGCCAGGGTTTACTGTGCAGGCCTGGGTACATGGGTTCAACACACTGCATGGCGCCGGGGGAAGAATTGTAGGGGATGGCTGGCCTGGTTCAAACACGCAAGATGCGCACCTCTCCTTGGTGAAGGCGCATTGGACCAGAGAGAGAAAGAGGAGGTGGCACGCCAGAGAGGTAGGGTGTGGTACCTAGGGTTTTTCTTTGGAAACAGGTAGGGTTTCCTACTCGGATACCATGCCAAAACTGAATACCAAATTTCATGTCTCTTAACCAAAGTTGGGAAGCTTTATTTATAGATATTAATGAGATACAATGAAATAAATATTCGATGTGAGATAGACCCATAATTCTAATTCTAATTCTTATTCTAATAACAATAATAATAACAACAATAATTATTATACCAACATTTTTTATCAATTATTGATCAAAGAGAGTGAATGTAGACGCACTTTCTAGAGTTATCTTTGAACCACTATCCGCTCTAATTCTGGGGTGACTTCCATTGATTTAAATTAGTTAGCACAAACTTATGTCAACGCCCCTTTAGGTTGACACTAAGGCAAACATGACAACCATCAATCACTGCTACTTTTGACAAACTAGAAGATAGGAACACAGGCACACCACCATACCCAGGGTTTTACCAAGGAAAAAACTATAAATATAATTCCCATCGGAAGTGGCAACAGAAAAAAAATGGAATTAAAGCAGGACACCCAAGAAAAAAACAATTTTCATTAGTGAAATCGCATCGTACCAGAAAAGGGGTACCAAAGCAAGAAGTTCTTGCTTCAGAGAGCTCATGTTAAAAATGACTTCGGTGTAAAAGACATCATTTGTAAAAAGGTCGTGTTGCAAAACTTCAACTCCATTGATATCCCCAATCTGCAGCATCAGAACAGCTCTCCATTAAAACCTTCCAAACACAAAGAATAATGTTTGCAAGAAAAAGACCAAAAGAAAATCAAAAACCTCTGTTGGGACATGAATGGGTTTCTTAGGAATGTCATGCAAAGATAGACTAGGAACAGTTCTCAATGCCTCAGGTGGATCAGGAGTCTCCTGTTTTAGCTGCAGGTCCCGTGTGGCACGAACAAGTTCGGCGAGATCTTCTTTTGTCATATTTGCTTTAACTTTTTCCAGTTGTTCTCTTTCAGATGCTTCATCCCGTGAAGCCTTCTCTGGATCAGGCTGACACAGAACATTCTCCTTGGTATCCAGGGGCATAAAACTACAACAAAAATTCAAGTTAAAATAATCACCTGCATTTCAATAGTTACTCGATGGGGGTTATTCAGGATGAATTTCTCTATTAAGGGAGAAAAAACAGCTTTAGCGCCCTCCGCGGCTATTCTGGCTTTAAGCATCTTCAGGGGCTTCTCGTATTTTAAAGGCTCAAGAGGGTCCATGTCATATATCCATTTACCCTACAGAATAGAAAACAAAATAATACACTATATTACCATAAATTTAATTTAAGAATCATTTTTGTACTCTAAATCTAATATAACATTCCTTACAGTGGCACGGATCATCAGTGACAAACCACGAGGAAAAGATCCAGTGTTGTTTTCCCGGAGAGAGAATTCAATTGTGTTCATGGATGCCTCCACAGCATCTGAGTCAAAACCTTCCTTAGCTATATCCTTAAGCGTATTCATAGTTAATTCCTCTACCTTTTGAATATCATCTTTATGAACACCCTTCAACCCAATGGCAAAGTTGGCCTGAAGGAGCTCATCATCAACTCCACCCCCAACTATGGCATCCCCTAAACGACTTTCCAATAAGATTCTCCTTAGTTTAGAAGCAGGGGTTCCCAACAAGAGATGATCCAAAAATCCTAGGGCGAGCTCGGTTTCTAAATCTAGAGCCCCATCAGAGAGTAACCAGTTGATGCACACCATGTACTTTTTATTTAAATCAGCAACCTCCCCAGCAGGATATTTCTCGACAATCCTGACTGGCTCCGAAAATAATTTCTGTGGTTTAATTTTTGACTCATTTGAAACTGAACTTGCATCAAAAACTCTAAATATTCTGTCCAGAAAAATGACATAAAAAGAAATTACAAACAAGGGAGAAATGAGATGACAGTATGCTCTAGTTCAAAATAGATATTCTAGATCCCTAAACCCACACATCATTCCAGAAAGCAATGGCAACTTCACATGATTGGTCAACAATTAAATAGAATAACATAGGCAATTGTGGAGTTTTTTTTCATCAAAATAATGTAGAAGGATAAAATAATTACATGAAACGTGTAACAAAAAAAAAACAAGTCTGATTTAAGCAAAAGAAATTTCTGTAGATCAGTAAGTTCAACCACCTTGTCAAAAGTCTGCTTCATGAAAAAGATCAGAGTCTGCCTAGTGGCCAACAAGAATCCAATCTAATGAATTTGTTTGTCTTAAGATTATTAGCCCCCCCCCCCCCCCCCCGCAAGCTTTATATATGTATTTGTCTGTTAGTTTTTCAAGTTCAATAAAATCCAATGTTTCCATCCCAATGCCAGTTAGCTACAGTTGGGGTGATCCCAAAAATTCACTTTAGCTATTTCCATGGCATGTGAACCTAACATAAGTATGATACCAACAGGATCTTTCCTGAAAAATATGCAAGATCTTTTGCATGGCCGGATTTTACTAACAATAAAAAGAAATAGCGATAGCTGCAATTGAAAAAATATTTAGTATCATTGAACAAAAACTAGGAAATACCACTCAGGATGCGTAATCGCTCATTTAGATCATCGTCTCCATAAAACCATATCCTCGCATTGCTGGGATGGTAAAATCTGCGATGGAAATCCTGAAGCATCACAAACATCAACAGTTAAATGATCTATTATATGAATATGAATATCAAACCCTCGTCATAAAGAAAAAGTAACATGCATGCACATGGAAGCTAATACACTCCATGCACAAGAACAAAAACAGACACTTCCTGCAAAGCAAGTATGGCTCATTAGCTGATGATTTAATAAAATAAAACTAGGAAACATTTCACTGCTAGTAAAATTTAGACAAAACAGGACCTTCTTCAACAATGCCACATTAGATCCAATTATGAAATATATTTTAAATTAATTATAAAGGCATTTTCCAATGCAAAGGATACACAGCATAGGTTGGCAATATCTGACAAATTTTGGACACATGACACAGTTGCAACACAATCCAGCATGCATTTGTCTGAAATGTGCCAACATTTTTTTCTGCTCCAACACATTCAGACACAGAGGCCGTAAAATGGTTTATATAAAGGCTCACTTGTTGTAATGAAAGGATAAATTGAAAATGGTTTATATGTCATGACAGGTAGCACCTAACGAGGGCAGTAACTTATTGTTGATACAGTCCCTGGAAAACAAACCTTGTTATAGCACAGAAGGTTAAGCCATGTGAGTGAGAGGGTTGGTTGAGCTAGAAAAACAAGGGTTATTAAGGGATGTAACTAAAGATGAATTACCTTTTTGTGAATATTGCATTAATGAAATATCTAAAAGGGTAAATTTCAAAAAAATAAACCAGCTTTCTAAGCAAATTTTGGACTATGTCCGCTCGGATCTTTGGGGTCCTTCTAGGGTGTCTTCTCCTGGATGAAGGAGTTAATTCCTCTCAATCATTGATGATTACACTGGGAAGGTATGGGTTTACATAAGAATAAATCTGAGACATTTAGTTGCTTTAAAAACCAGAAAGCATTGGTGGAAAATCAAACCTGTCAAAGGTCAAAAACTATAAGAATTGATAATGGACTGGAATTTTTATCAAATGAATTTATAGAATATTGCAAGAGAGAATGAGTACTAAGACATAGGACAATTAAGGAAAGCCCAAAATAGAATGAATTAGATGAAAGGATCAATAGAACAATTTTGAAACATGTTAGAAGTATGTCGTCCTGTTACGGAAACACCGGGAGTCGCAGCGACAAAACAGGTTTGCGGATCAAGAAAAATCGGAAACAAAAGAAGAAGAAGAAGATGAAGAACACAGGGCACAAAGATTTACATAGTTTGGGAATAATCTCTACGTCCACAAAGAGTCAGAATCACTTCACTATGAAATCCGATAGCACAATTTTACAAAGAATATCTCAGAGTTTCTCACACACAGAAACTCTAACCCGAAACGGGCTAATAAAGAAGATGAAGCACTATTCCACCAACCACACAGAAAGTCCATTGTGCTACAGTGATCACTACAGTGTCGCGGTCACCAAAGTCTACGCTTGTTATCTAATACAAACTTATGCCTACAACATGCATCAAATCCATCATATATCAACAACATAAATAATCCTTCAACTTACAAACATATAATTAATCATCAAGGGTACACCAAAAGCAATATATAATTACATTACTAAGAAGGCTTCTAACAATTGTTAAATCATATGAAATAACACAAATTTCTTAGGCATGCTTTATTAACAACTTACACGTTATAAAAACATACTACACATTCTAAAAATAATTCAAAATTTCAACATGTAATTGTTCAATTTACATCTTCACCATTCATCATGCATCAAGCCTTAATGTATAAAATTTAGGTGTATTACATGGCAAGGCATGGAATGTCAAATCACTATCGTATCATAGATTTACTTAATGGAACACACCAAAGTAGGCACAAAACAATTACTTGAAAAAACTTCAAAAATTTATCAACATGAATCTCATTAACCGCTTAAACAGTCATAGAAACGTCAACATAATTCTTAACTCAAACACAAGCACAACCAATGATAATGATGCATGTACCTCTCCTAAGAATTTACCCTCCAATTAGTTCACCTTCACCTAAACATGTTTGGTAAGTTATCAAGGTTCATGCATTAGATTGCAAGAGCCCTTTACGTCCTAGTCGGTCTCTTTAGCTTACATCACACATGTTAAGTTTAAATGACATTGTTGCCCTACCAAACTCATGCAATGTTCATCGGTGCTTAACTCCAAACTTCATCCTAATTTTCAACCAAAGCTCTGGTGTCACTTTGTCACGACATGACCTTGCCAAGACTCCACCTGAGTCAGTGACTAGATCAAGAATGACCCTCGAAGCCTGCCTCCAATAGGCCATGATTTGACAACTAGCACCATGTTGTATTGGTGTAACCTGATCTGTTCTGGACGATGATTGGGCCGAATGCTTCTGGCCCATACTGCGCACCAGGTCGCAACTTTGCGGGTCGAGCTCCGCGGTGAGCTCGTTGGGGGTTGCAGGGGGCAACGTGCCCCTACTTCGGGGGTCTGGGGGCTGAAGGGTTCCAACCCAAATTTTTTGGGGGGCACTGTAGCATCTCTGACCGACTGTAGCATAGCTGACCGGCCGACACTGATAGGGCACTGTAGCAATGCGGACTTTGCCATGACTATTGTACCAACTCGAACATTGGAGACAGCGGTACTATAGCCCCATGGACTTCCAACCGCCAGCACTGTAGCACTTTGGACTTGTGCGGTCGTAGCACTGTAGCGATGTGGACTTCTAACCGTCTTTCACTGTAGCACAACGAACTTTTTGTGCGATTGGTGGAATAGTGTTTCATCTTCTTTATTAGCCCATTTCGGGCTAGGGTTTCTGTGTTAGAAACTCTAAAAGATCTCCTTGTAATTGTGCTCCCGGATTTCATAGTGATATTTCTGTCTCTCTGTGGACGTAGGGAACATTTACCGAACCACGTAAATCTCTGTGTCCTGTGTGTTTCTTTCTTCTATCTTTTTTCTTTATCTGCAAACTTATTTCTGTCATTGTGACTCCCAACATTTCCCGCAACAACTGGTATCAAATATTAAGTTCGAATTTCTCGAATTGAACGATGGCTATGGAAGAAGGCAAGGTGAAGATTGACCGCTTCGATGGAACTGACTTCAGCTACTGGAGGATGCAGATCGAAGACTATCTTTACCAAAAGAAAATGCACTTGCGCTTCTAAGTTTAAAGCCAACGGACATAGAGCAGTCGGAGTGGGAGTTGCTGGATCAACAGGTTCAAGGTGTTGTGCGCCTTAAGTTTTCCAAAAACGTGGCGTTCAACATCAAAGAGGAGAAGACGACTATTGGACTGATGCAAGCTCTCTCGAATATGTACGAGAAGCCTTCTGCGGCAAACAAAGTGCACTTGATGCGACGATTGTTCAACCTGAAAATGGTTGAAGGGAGTATTGTCGCAGATCAATCAACGAATTCAACGCCATCATAAGTCAGCTGACATCGATGGAAATTGCGCTTGGTGATAAGGTATGTGCAATGGTTTTACTGTCTTCATTACCTGACAGTTGGGAAGCGATTGTAATAGTTGTGATCAGTTCTTCGGGGAATATCAAGCTGGTTCTAAAGGATGTATGGGACCTGATCCTCAGTGATGATATCCGAAGAATAGAATCAAATAGATTCTCTAATTCTGCCCTAAACGTTGAAGAAAGAGGAAGATATGTGCAACGAGACAATCGTAGAGGATGATCAAAGTCAGGGAGAAAGAGTAGAGACAAGGCAAAGAGGACTGGTCCTACCTGCTGGATTTGCGGGAAGAAAGAACACGTCAAGAAAGAGTGCAGAGAAAAACGGAAGGGACCCGAAACCAGTGGAGCAAACACGGCGGCTGAAGGAACCAATGATGTGTTGTTGCTGAGCGTGGATAGCCCTATGGAGTCTTGGATTTTAGACTCAGGGGCGTCTTTCCATTTCACGTCTGAACAATTTTGTTTCTAGAAATTTTGGCAAGGTACATCTTGCTGATGATGAACCATTGCAAATTGTGGGGAAAGGTGATGCACGAATCAAGACCAACAGTGGGAGTCACCTGGTTCTGGAAAACGTGAGGTATATCCCTGGCTTAAAAAGAAATCTTATTTCTATCGGGCAACTTGATGATGCAGGCTTCAGTACCATGTTTACAGGTGGTGCCTGGAAGATTACCAAGGGAGCTATGGTCATAGCTCAGGGAACAAAGAGTGGTAACTTGTACAACATGACAGAAACAAGCATGGAAATGCTTGCATCAATAAATTCTATCGGAGATTCACAATTGTGGCACTACAAGCTAGGCCACATGAGTGAAAAAGAGATGAAGGAGATGGAGACAAAAGGAATGTTATCGGAGCTGAAGTCGGTGGAAGTTGGTTTATGTGAAGATTGCATCCATGGAAAGCAGAATAAGGTATCATTTGCAAAAGGAGGCATAACACCGAAGGCTGGGAAGCTGGACCTGGTGCACACAGATGTTTGTATCAATACATTCTCTTGAAGGGTCAAAATATTATGAGACATTTATCGACGACTCAACAAGGAAGGTATGGGTTTACTTTCTGAAAAGAAAATCTGATGTATTTAAGGTGTTCCAAAAGTGGAAAATCGTGGTGGAGAATGAGTTGGGAACAAAGCCGAAATGCTTGAGGTCGGACAACGGTGGAGAGTACGGCAGCAATGAGTTTGGGGAATTCTGTTCAAATAATGGAATTCGGTGGGAGAAGACTATTCCAGAAACACCACAGCAAAATGGTGTAACTGAAAGAATGAATAGACACTAAATGAACGTGTCAGGAGCATGAGGCTGCATTCAGGGTTACCCAAGACCTTCTGGACTGATGCAGTGAACATGACAGCATATCTCATTAATAGGAGTCCATCTGCACCAATGGGAGAATGTCTACCCGAGGAGCTCTGATCTGGTAAGTAGGTAAGACTCTCACATTTATGAGTCTTTGGTTGTTTGGCATATATACATGTTGATGCTGATGCAAGGGACAAGCTTGATGCTAAGTCCAAAAGATGTTTCTTTATTGACTATGGTGCTGAGGAGTTTGATTATCGCTTTTGGGATGATCTGAACAAGATGGTAATCAGGAGCCAGAACGTGGTATTTAATGAAGGTGCCACGTACAAGGATCACCATGCAACTGAAGATGAAAATAACAACAAAGAATCAGAATGTAAAGAGCAAGTGGAGCTTGAAGGTGTACCTGAGCATAAGACATCGGAACCGATGGAACCTACTACTCCAGTGGAGTTGAGGAGATCAACAAGAGTGAGAAAGCTTGTGCAAAGGTATTCACCATCTTTACATTATTTGTTATTCACTAACGGTGGAGAACCAAAATGTTTTGAAAAGGCAATGCAGTTGAAAGAGTCGAGCAAGTGGGAGCTGACTATGAAGGAAGAGATTCCCTCATTGCATGATAACTGTCAATGGTGAATTCCCCTTACCTCAATGTGAGGTGAGGATGTTCTTTTATAGATGAGTAAAACTAAATACAGAGAGGGTAAGTCTGATGTGGGACTCAAAAATACCCAATTAAATGAAATGGGGTCCAACACTCCCCCTCAAGTTGGACATGCCCAGATTGGATTGAGTCCCACAAAGAAAAAAAAGAAGATAAGACAGACGAACTCATACTCCCCCTCAAGCTGGGCTATGGAGGCTGTGAATACTCAGCCAGGAAGTGAGAGAGTCAAGGCGAGCCCCTGGGAGACCTTTGGTAAAGAGATCGGCAAGCTGATCTGCCGTCGGTACATGGCCAAAGCTGATATGGTGCTGCTCCAGATGGTGGCGGAGGAAGTGACAGTCCACCTCGATATGCTTCGTTCGTTCATGAAAGACGGGATTCGAGGCAATCTTCGTGGCGGCCTGATTATCACACCAGATATGAGCAGGGGTGTGTGCCGGGAAGCCGAGCTCGTGTAAGAGATGACGAAGCCAGAGGATCTCAGTGGTGACGGTGGCCATGGCGCGGTATTCAGCATCGGCACTCGATCTGGAGACGACACTCTGCTTCTTGCTGCGCCAAGAGATGAGGTCACCGGCGAAGAACACGGCGAACCCCGAAGTAGACTTGCGGGTCGCGAGACAACCTGCATAGTCGGCATCACAGAAGGCCTCAACATCCAAGTGAGCATGACGGGAATACCGAAAGCCACGTGCAGGGTCTCGCTTGATGTATTTGGCAATGCGAAGGACAGCATCCCACTGAGATTGGGTTGGATGCTCCATGAACTGGCTGACTTTGCCAACGGCGCAGGCAATGTCGGGTCGCGTCATGGTGAGGTAGTTCAGTTTACCCACCAGACGTCGATAGCGCTCGGGATGATGAAATGGTTCCGAATCGGAATGGAGAGAACGTTCGCCAGGCTCAAGCGGGGTGTCCATGGCAGTGGCGGTGCTCAGACCGGCATCCTGCAAGATATAAAGAGCATACCTACGCTGGTAGAGAGAGATCGAGTCCTCAGAACGGGAGACCTCGATGCCAAGGAAGTAAGTCAGGGGACCAAGATCTTTGGTATGAAAGTTTTGGTGAAGGTGCGCCTTGAGGCTGGCGATCCTTCTGGAGTCGCTTCCGGTGATGATGATATCATCAACATATACCACGAGCAAGATACAGCCGTGCGGTGTCGTACGGAAGAAGACGGTGTGGTCCTTCAGACTGCAGAAGAGGCCAAAGGCCGTGACGACAGTGCTGAAGCGGCCAAACCAAGCTCGAGGAGACTGTTTGAGGCCATAGAGGGACCGACGGAGGCGGCAGACATGGGAGTCGGCACCGGAGGCAGAAAAACCAGGGGGTTGCGTCAGGTAGACTTCTTCCTCAAGAACGCCATGGAGAAAGGCATTCTTGACATCCAGCTGATGAAGTGGCCAATGATGATGGGTAGCCAGAGAGATGAACAGGCGGACAGAGGCCATCTTGGCGACCGGAGAGTAGGTCTCAAAGTAGTCGATGCCATATGTCTGAGCAAACCCCTTCGCCACCAGCCGGGCTTTGAGGCGGCAAAGAGAGTCGTCGGGATTGAGACGGATCGTATAAATCAATTTGCTGCCCACTGCCTGTTTGCCTGCTGGAAGGGGGACAAGATCCCAAGTATGGTTTTCCTCCAGAGCCTGCAATTCATCCCGCATTGCAGCTAGCCACCCGGGGTGAGATTTGGCTTCACCAACCGTGCGAGGTATAGAAACTGTCTCCAGAGCGGACAGACCCCTGTAAGAAGAGACAAATAGAGGAGTACTCTGGCAGGAGCGAGTACCTTTCCGTAGGGCAAGGGGCAAGTCCTCGGGTGGCGGAGCAGGAGCAGCGGACGAAGCGGGAGCATCAGTGTCACTGGCCGGAACGGGGGATACAGTCGAAGGACGGCAGGAGTAGACCTGACCAAAATGGGTGTCAACAGGGGTTGACGCCAGTGGAGGAAGGAGGATGAGGGGAAGGCAGGTATCAATAGCAGAGTCAGGAGGAGGAGAGGGAAAGGAGAATGGAGAACTCTCAACAAAGGAGACATCCGCTGAGATGACATACCGGCGAAGGTCCGGGGAGAAGCAGCGGTATCCGCGCTGAGTGCGGGAATAACCAAGGAAAATGCAGCGGAGGGATTTGGGAGAGAGTTTGGTGCGGCCAGGGCGAGTGTCACGAACATAACACAAGCAGCCAAATACTCGAAGAGAGAGGGAATGAAAAGGGAGAGTGGGGAAAAGAGCCCGAAAGGGAGTCTCCCCCTTAAGGATAGAAGAAGGAAGGCGATTAATGAGGTATGTGGCAGTGAGAATGGCATCTCCCCAAAAGAGCAGAGGCACCTGTCGGTGGAAGATGAGGGCACGAGCAGTTTCCAGGATATGTCTGTGTTTCGGCTCGGCCACGTCGTTCTGCTGGGGTGTATCAGGACAGGAGGTCTGATGAAGGATACCATTCGTCTGGAGAAACTGCCGAAAGGAAGTGGAGAGATACCCGCGCCCATTATCCGAGCGGAGACATTTGACAGAGATAGAAAAACGGTTCTTAATTTCATTGAAAAAGGTTTGGAAGGTGGAAAACACTTCGGAGCGTTCTCGAAGAAGGTAAAGCCACGTCATTCGCGAATAGTCATCAATGAAAGATATATAGTATTTATATCCCAAGTGACTCGGAATGGTACACGGGCCCCAAACATCTGAATGAACCAGATCAAAGGGGTGGGAGGCCCGTGTATCGGTGCGAGGAAGGTAGGAAGAGCGATGATGTTTCGCAAAAGAACAGGACTCACAATGAAAAGTAGGAGTCCGACTGAAGTCTGGAAACATCTGATGAATGGTGGATGCAGGCGGGTGTCCTAATCGAGAATGAAGATCTAGGGCCCGAGAAGAGGTAGACGTGCAAACAATGGGTGCTGGTCCCTCGAACATGTAGACCCGTCTCGAAGCCGGCCTCGACCAAGTTCCCGGTTCGTAGTCTGCTCCTGAAACACAACATCAGAAGAGGTAAATATGGCCGCACAGTTATAATCCTTAGTCAGTTTACTGATGGAAAGCAGATTAAAGGGACTGCGGGGCACATGTGCCACAGAGGGTAGGTGTATCGATGGAGTCAGGGAGCATGCGCTGAAGCCCGCTATGGGGATAGTGGAGCCATCAGCGACGGTGATCGCTGAAGAACCGGCATATGGGCAGTAAGACGTCAGCATACCAGCATCACCGGTGAGGTGGTCGGAGGCACCGGAGTCCAGCACCCATGCAGGGGAGCAATGGCCCACAAAGGCAGTGGGGAAAACAGTACGGGTCAGAGAGGCCGAGAAGGGATAGGGTCGGACAGAGGCCGGAGGATCATGAGGCCGCCTGAGGTCGGCCATAGAAAGGGCCAGAGACGGGGAAAGAGAGGTGACAGTCGAGGACGCGTCCTGGACCGCGGGTTGTCCCTGCCGCGGGTGCTGAGATGGGCGTCCATGCAGGACCCAACATTGGGCGAACAGGTGGTCAAACTTGCCACAATGTTGACAGAAGGGACGTGGACGACTTGAAGCACGGCCACGTCCCGAGGAGTCTGCCATGGAAGTGTCGGGTAGCTGATGCAGCGGGCCGGCGGGATGAGCGTGCGCAGGACGTGCGCGTGCTGGAAGGGCCGTCGAAACGAGGGCGCTCTGCCGGAACGGGGGCGCTCTACCGGGACGAGGGCGCGCTGCCGGGTTAAGGGCGCACGGCCGGGAGGGTCCGCCGGGACGAGGCCGAGGGCGCCTGCTGGGGTGAAGGCGGCGGAAAGGGGGGGGGGCGCAGGGCGAGAGCAGCGGGAGCGCGCGGGAGGCGCGGGGGCAGCGGGAGGCGCGGGGGGTGCGGGAGCAGCGGGAGGCGCCGGGTGAGGGTTGCCGGGAGCGCGCCAGGCAAAGGTGGCCGGGAGGTGCAGGAGGCGCGGGACGATGGAAAGCCGGGACGCCGGGAAGCCGGGAGCCGCGGGAGGGCGTCGTGCCAGGAAGGAGGGTCGTCGGGGAGCCGGGAGCCGTGGCTGAGGGCGGGGCACCGGGGCGAGGCCGAGGGCGGGGCGTCGGGGCAAGGCCGAGGGCGCGACGCCGCTGGGCGAGGGGGAGAGCGCCTGGGCGAGGCGCTGGGAGGGAGAGCCACCGGGAGAGAGGGTCGGGAGGGAGAGCAGCCGGGAGAGAGGGCCGCCGGGAGGGAGGGCCACCAGGGAGGGCCGTCGGGAGATTAGGGCAGAGCCAGAGGGGAAGATAGGCGGGGCCGGACAGAACCGGGAATCCGCTGGGAGGGAGGTTCAAGATTAAGATCCCTCTGATACCATGTCAATGGTGAATTCCCCTTACCTCAATGTGAGGTGAGGATGTTCTTTTATAGATGAGAAAAACTAAATACAGAGAGGGTAAGTCCGATGTGGGACTCAGAAATACCCAATTAAATGAAATGGGGTCCAACAATAACAATACTTGGGAGTTGACACCTCTTCCAAGAGGAAAGAAAGCATTGCAGAACAAATGGGTGTATCGGGTCAAGGAAGAACATGATGGCAAGAGGAGAATGTCTACCCGATGAGCTCTGATCTGGTAAGTAGGTAAGACTCTCACATTTACGAGTCTTTGGTTGTTTGGCATATATACATGTTGATGTTGATGCAAGGGACAAGCTTGATGCTAAGTCCAAAAGATATTTCTTTATTGGCTATGATGCTGAGGAGTTTGATTATCGCTTTTGGGATGGTCTGAACAAGATGGTAATCAGGAGCCAGAACGTGGTATTTAATGAAGGTGTCACGTACAAGGATCACCATGCAACTAAAGATGAAAATGGCAACAAAGAATCAGAATGTAAAGAGCAAGTGGAGCTTGAAGGTGTATCTGAGCATAAGACATCGGAACCGGTGGAACCTACTACTCTAATGGAGTTGAGGAGATCAACAAGAGTGAGAAAGCTTGTGCAAAGGTATTCACCATCTTTACATTATTTGTTATTCACTAACGGTGGAGAACCAAAATGTTTTGAAAAGGCAATGCAGTTGAAAGAGTCGAGCAAGTGGGAGTTGGCTATGAAGGAGGAGATTCCCTCATTGCATGATAACAATACTTGGGAGTTGACACCTCTTCCAAGAGGAAAGAAAACATTTCAAAACAAATGGGTGTATCGGGTCAAGGAAGAACATGATGACAAGAGGAGGTTCAAGGCAAGGATGGTGGTGAAAGGCTTTCAACGGAAGGAGGGAGTGGATTTCACTGAAATTTTCTCATCTGTAGTGAACCTTACCACCATCCAGGTGGTTCTCATCATTGTGGCGTCAAAAGACTTGCATCTTGAGCAACTTGATGTCAAGACTGCTTTCCTCCATGGAGATCTGGAGGAGGACATCTATAAGAAGCAGCCAGAGGGATATGTTGAGTCTGGGAAGGAAGACCTGGTGTGCAAACTCCAGAAGGGCTTGTATGGGTTGAAGCAGGCACCCAGGTAGTGGAACAAAAAATTTGATGCATTCATGACTAAAAATGCATACAAACGATGTGGCATGGATCAATGTTGTTTCATCAAGTCTTTTAGTGATGAATATATTATACTGCTTCTATACGTGGATGTCATGCTTATTGCGGAATCATGTATGCAGAGAATTGATAAGTTGAAAGCACAACTGGCTAAGGAGTTCGAAATGAAAGATCTTAGAGAAGCTGGCAAGATTTTTGGGATGAAGATCAAAAGAGACCGCGCAGCTGGAACCTTCATGTTATCACAGACTGACTACATTGGAAAGGTTCTGAGAAGATTCAGTGTGTTGGAAGCAAAGTCCGTCTCTATTCCCCTGGCGAGCCAATTCAAGTTGTCAAAGGAGCAATCACCGAAGACGGCATAAGAGGTTGAGTACATGGCAAAGGTTTCATACACATCAGCTGTTGGAAGCCTGATGTATGTCATGGTCTGCACTCGACCTGACATTGCTCATGCAGTGGGAGTTGTGAGCAGGCACATGGTTAACCCTGGAAAGTAACATTGGGAAGTTGTGAAGTGGATACTAAGGTATTTGAAGGGCAGTAAGGAGGTGTCTTTGTGCTTTGGGAAAGAAAATTCATTGCAGGGGTATGTGTATGCTAACCTTGGAGGTGACGTTAACAGCAGGAGGAGTACCACAGGTTATGTATTTACCTGTGGAGGAACTGCAGTAAGCTGGATATCACAATTGTAGAAGGTGGTGGCTTTATCCACCACAAAGGCAGAATACATCGCGGTAACAGAAGTTGGGAAGAAGATGGTTTGGATGAAGAACTTATTGAATGAGTTGGAAATAAAGCGAAAGGAGAATGTATTGCACTGTGACAGTCAGGGTGTTATCTTGCAAATAACCCAGTGTTTCATACCCGAACGAAGCACATTCAGTTGAAGTATCATTTCATCAGAGGTTTAATACAGGATGGGTTGCTGACATTACAGAAGATTTTTGAAACCAACAATCCGACAGACATGTGGACGAAGCCAATGGTGATACAGAAGTTGAGGCATTGTTGTGTCTCTGTTGGTCTCCACTGATGAACGGGTGATGAGAGACGAAATAAGGGAGGACATGATGGGAGCACAAAAGGAAAACATCTGGTATTTCATGAATCGTCGGCTTGAAATTGAATATGTGAATGGAAAGCACGTGCACTGGTGAGTGAAGAAGAGGAGCTCAGATTAAGTAAGTTGTCTTAGTCAGTGGCATCGAAGCAGGTCAGCACAGCAAATCAGGCTCCAAGTGTGAGATTGTTGGATTGATGTAGACCGATCCGTTCTGGATGATGATTGGGCTGAATGCTTCCGGGTCATACTGCGCACCAGGCCGCAACTTCGCGGGTCAAGCGCCGCGGTGGGCTTGTTGGGGGTTGCAAGGGGAAACGCTGACAGGGCATTGTAGCAGTGCAGACTTTGGCACGACTATTGTACCAACTCGGACTTTGGAGGCAGCGGTATTGTAGCTCCGTGGACTTCCAGCTGCCAGGCACTGTAACACTTTGGACTTGTGTGGTTGTGGCATTGTAGCGATGCGGACTTCCAGCCGCCTTTCACTGTAGCATAGCGGATTTTCTGTGCGGTTGGTGGAATAGTGTTTCATCTTCTTTATTAGCCCATTTCGAGCTAGGGTTTTTGTGTTAGAAACTCCGACAGATCTCCTTGTGATTATGCTCCCGGATTTCATGGTGATATTTCTGCCTCTCCGTGGACGTAGGAAACATTTCCCAAACCACGTAAATCTATGTGTCCTGTGTGTTTCTTTCTTCTATCTTTTTTCTTCATCTACAAACCTATTTCTGTCGTTGCGACTCCCGACGTTTCCGCAACACACCAAGGGCATAAACTCATAATATGAGAGGCATTGCCCTTATTAAACCCATAAAAGATAAATGAAAACTACCAATGATCTAACGATCCTCTGTGGGTCAGCACATAGCGATCCTCTGTAGGTCAGCACCTAGCGATCCTCTGTGGATCAACACCTAGCGACCCTGTGCGGGTCAGCAGCAGAGCCTCTCGACAGAATAAGATGATTTAGCTTTACAACTAATCATCTTTACTTTTGTACTTAAGTTATACCTGGTGTGAGTTGCGTCTTTTACTTTGTGCTATGTAGTTGTGGTCTTGCTTGGTGGTTTTACCTCTGGGGCATTTTTCTTTGTGGTGTTTTCCTTCGTGGATTATCGAGAGACCTTCGAGGATATCGGGGTCCCTACTGAGTATTATTATACTCACCCCTACACGGGCTACGCCTGCACGTGTTGTGTCTGGTGCAGACGATCGACGTTTCGACAGAGGTGCTCAGGGGGACGGGACTGACGAATGCTATGACGGTGGACTTGGTGGCGTAGGACCAGGTGAGGCCCCGTAGGTCCGGGCAGGCGGGACATACTACTTCAGCTTCCAATAGCTTCACTACTCTCACGATGGGGTTTTCCGCGGATGGTCATCAGAGTTTCCTTTTGTACTTTACTGTTTTCAGTTTCTTGTTGGGTTTGTATTTTGGGCCACTTACTTTCACTTGTACTTACGCTCAGCCTTGTTTTAGTGGTATACTCGTTTCCCCCTTTCAGTGTGTTGGGATGTAGTTGGACGTGTGTGTATACTAGTTTAAAGGCAATGTCTTCCCTTTTGGGGATATGCCTTTCTGGTGCTAGTCACCAGCCCCTGACCTATGAAAGGCGGGCTTGGAGCAATCACAACACGGGCCTCGGGGGACGGGTCGTGACACAAACTGTTCGGTTCCAATTCCCACCATTTCCAATTGCAGATTCGGAAAGATACCATTCTCTCGGTGCTTTCCTACTTCAGGTTCCATGTTTCTTCTGCGAAAAATCATTCTAAACAGACATATCTTAGATAAAGCAACGTTGTAATCTTCAAATGCTATATCATTTCAACATAAACATAAGGTAAAAAAATTATTTAGGGTATTCAATTAACATCATCCTAACCCCTAAAGTTATCTAAATCGTGCTCTGATACCTACTATAAGTACTCAGCCTTAAACATTACATAATCTAGTAAATTTCATTAGAATTCACTTCTTTACATTCCCAAAGATTTTTTTCGGTTAAGAGTTTTAGAAAATTAGGACATAATTCATACATACCAACCCATAAGCATACAAAATGGATACTGCTAAAACAGTATCCATTTCTTTCATAATACAAAAGTTTTTAATAAAACATGAAATCTTTTTATGAATAATCTTCACAACATTCAGCTTGACTTCTTTTTTCTTACCCATCCTTAAACCCTGTGAAAAACAGGTTAAAACTTGGAATGAGCACAAAAAGCTCAATAAGGGATAAAAAAAGGAAAGAAATCGTTAGTAAATGAATATTTATAAACGTATGAAATCATTTTCGAAAATACATATTTCTCGCCTGATAAGTATCATATAGTTACTTTGTGAAACACATCAGATTTGCATAAAACATAAAAAAGCATAAATTAACCATATAGGTAACTTGGGGCATTACTTACTTAAAATTGTAACCCTCACGGCTACCTTATGATTTGTAACTCTCACGGCTACCTTACAATGTAACCCTCACGGCTACCTTATGGTGTAATCATCGCAGTTACACTTAGAGTAACCATACAGCCGACCTCCAACTTAAACATACTCAATGCATTGGAGGGAGATATAGGTCTCACCCTTCATCATAAAAAATACCCAAGAATCATAACATAATCATAAAAAAATAATACTTGAATAAAAAAATCCCTTTGAATTTTATAAAAAAAGAAGTTTTAAAGAAGATTTTAAAAGAAAAGTCTATTACAAATATTATATAATTGAAGTGAGAATTAGTAGAATGAAAGGATTGTGTGTATATACTGTAAATCCAAATAATACAACATAATATAAACAAAATTCATTACACAAATAATCTTAATACCACATAATTAATGCAGTAGAAAGTTAACCCAAAAAATGGAAATTGGATTAAGAATTCTCTTACCTCGGGTTCATCTTACTTCAAATGTGTTCAAACCTCTTTTATAATGGTTTAAAGAGTGTTATTAATATATTACAGAACCATATTCATATTTATAATTATTTATATGATATTCTCATAACATCTTTCAACCCATTTATAGGTAATATTTTGTTATTTTCATTATTTCGGGTGCGTTCTTTACATGGTTTTCATGGTCGGATCGAAATAGATTTTCTTGTCAAATGGAAGTGAGGCTCCAGAAGTGGAATAAAATGGTATTAATATGTTTCCAGAATATTAAATGATACCATAAATCATTTTGTTTTCAAATATGATGATGAATCATTAGATAAAACATTCGTGATGAACGTTAGTTTATTTTGGTGAATTTTGATCATTACGAACCACTGGTTCCAGAACATAATATATAACAAATAATATGTATGATACAATATGATTTAACCATATTAATGGTTTTATGACCAGCCTTGGAGGCGGTAATGGAAATTGAAAACATGTCGTCCACGATGTCGGTAAATCGACACATCACGTACGATGTTTTTATTTTTTTTTAGAATAAAAAAGAGAGAGAGTTTGATGGTGAATTTTTCCATAAACATAAAACATTCCAGTATATATAAGATACTGGAGTTTTCATACCTCTTGGATAAGAGGAGGTAAAGAGAGTATAATAAAAGAAAAAGAATTGAAAAGAAAATAAAAAAAATGAAAGATGATTTTTAGCTCTTGATCTCTTCTGCTTGAGATCCTCATTTTGGTCTTTTGGTGAGATCAGCAAATTTTGGACGTGGGGAAGAGGATTGGGCAAAATTTGGATAATGCTCAAAGTTTGAAAAGTGTGAGGGGTGGTATTTATAATGGAGGAAGGGGGGTTTGATTATTTTATTCATTAGTTTATTATTTTGGCTCAAGACTGAATAGTTTGAGCATTATCACTAAATATATTAAAATAATCAAGAAAAGTTCGAAATTATGGTGTTTATATCATTCATGATGTTAGGAAAAGTGTATTTAACTTATAATATATATATACCGTAAATTATTGTATTACACTATTCATCAAAAATTCAAGTATTCTAGAAAAATCCCAAAAATTCACCCCAACCATTTTTCGACGTGTAGAATTCAAAAATGAACACCATTTTTTGAAAATATTTTTTTAAATATGAGAAAATTAATTTTTAAATAAAATCATAATTTATTCGAAAAATAACAATTTTAAAACTATAAATGATTTTATAACACCTTGAAAAATTAATGAAGGTTTCATAAAATTATCTTATAACCATAAAATAACAAAATAATAATTTATAAATCTATTTTATAAAAATATATTTTTTTTAAATCATTATATTAATTATCAAAATTGTAATTAAATATTTATGACTCACAAAAATACCAACACTTAATTTATAATTTTCAAAAAAATTATTTAATTGTTCAATGATATAAATATATCATATTTTACTTATAAGATGTATAAATTTTATTTATACTTTCTTAGGTGAGATTAATATTTTATTGGCCAAATTACTATTTCTAAAGGTCAAGTTATTATTCCATCAATTTAAATTCCAAAAATTTTATAAATATCAGTTATTTCATTGTAAATTTATAATGAATTTAAATATTTAATTCCAGAATGAAAACAAATTATTTTATAAGTACATGGGTTGTTACACTCTTACCCTAGTCCATTACACAGCAGAAAAGCAAAGCACCCGACCACATGTGCCTTACGCAGGCAGGGTCTGCAGATGATCTCCCCAGGGTCAGGCCTGCCCCACCCCCGTGTTCCTATCAATCTGGCACTCGACTTTACCTCTCTTGGGGGTCGTTTCCTCTAGATCATTATCTGGCTCAAATAATGGTTGTCATCCGAGTGTGCGAGCATGGGAAGGGGTGGTGTGTCAACTTCCCATACCGAAGCGGTGGCGGCATGTAGATTGACAAGGAGCTCATTCCTTCTCATCTTTGTAATCTTTTCTCATTCTTGTATTTCTTATTAATAGTTGTGGGTGCAAACCCACACAGGAGTAGGGCATATAGTTCGAACCACGTAAACAAATCTCGTGTTTTTTGTTGGTTTGCTTTCTATGATCCGTTTTTTGTTTCGCTTCTAAGATTCAAATTTGTGTTTCTGTATAGTTGAAAATTGGTTCTTTCTGAGTAGGCTTTATTCACTATGATCAGTGTTATTGAATTTGTCCCTAGATCTTGAATGTGTTTAAACTTTGATCAAATTTATTTTGATTGTTGTGATACGAGTGTAATTTATGTTCCATGATTTTCTTTTATGCATGCATCTGCGACATCATAATTTTAAACCATTGCACTTGTGAACAACCAAATAAAAAAAAGGTTCAATAGCAAATAACATATGCATTACCATTACACTTAAAACATACCTTAAATTCATCAAATGTAAGATCAGGGATCACTTTAGGATCACCGCCACTATCAACGCCATATGTGTTGTCTGGAAACATTGCCTGCACCATATCATGTGAAGAGTGCGAGAACTGAGATCGATCCAAAATTATCAATGATCATGTTATTTATAATATCAACAAAATGAATAAACAAGATTCTAGTAAAATAATTAAATTTAGTTCTAGAGAAAAGAATGGGAAAAAACAACGGCAGAAGCTTTTCTTTTGGACTAAAAATGCAGCAAGGAAAAAAAACATGACAGAATACGATTAAAAGATGGCAGATAGGAACAGATACAACTGCCAGGGATTATTCCAGAGCTATTCAAAAAGATGATTCTAAAAATTCTTGGATAGATCATACATGTATGCATAAAATGAAGCAAGGTGAAGGTGGATATGAAGAAATGTTACTGCAAGAAGAAATTTTCCATTGTGATTTAAGATCTAAAATACAATAAAACCCCATTCCATAACCAAGTCAAATTATTTGAACAGTTATGGCATTTGAATAAACCATTGCTTTTGAATAACCCACTACTTTCTAACTAACAAAATAAAAGCATCACTGAACTTTTGCCGCAAATTCAAAGATGAACATGAGTGTGAACAACATGCCTGCTGTGAAGCCCGGCCCAATACGTTATCAGGCTGGGAGTAAACACCTTTCATCTCATTAAATACAACGCCTGAAAGAGCATGAAAACCATTCAATATCAGAATTTGGTAGCTTCCTAGTTTGTGATGAAAAAAACACTAGGCAAATACTGAACTGGGATAATAACTCAACATCAATTGTGGGCTAATCTGGTTGTCCTCATCCACTAAAAAAAGTACAGTAAAAACAAGGAATAAAAATGCAACCTTTATAGGAGATATCTTCAGAAGGGTTATTGAGCTCATAATGCCAACCCTCTTGCTGAAAAATCTGGAAGTCTTCAACGCATTTTGGGAAGAAAACAGCATCCATGTATACATCAATTAAATTATAAAAATCCTGTTTTATAAACAGTGGTTTTGATTTAGTCCAGGAGAGTGATTGTATAATCAGAAAACCAAATCAAGGTGTTTTTACCTTGGTATTTGTGGAAGCTACTGGATAGCAAGTCCTGTCAGGATATGTAAAGGCATTCAAGAAAGTGTTCAAACTCCCCTTTAGCAGTTCTACAAACGGTTCTTTCAGAGGGTACTTTCTTGAACCACACAGTACACTGTGTTCCAAAATGTGAGGAGTCCCAGTTGACTCTTTGCTGCATTATCAATTATTACGGATTCATCTTAAAGAGGGAAAAACTATTAGAATCAAAAACAGCAAGGCAGGGATTTAAATTGAAAAAAAAAATCATGCATATCCTTAAATGTTGGATTAAGAATTAAAACAGGAAAGACTGGCAAGACGAATCGCTGAAGGAACAAGATATCATGATAAGATTCATCTAGTTCCAGTAACACGTGTATGCATCCAGAAAATTGTTTTCATAAACACGGACTGTTTGGTTCTTGGTATAGCAGTTCAGGGTATGTCTCTAAGCCAAATAACTCCTGTGACTATGATCAAGGAATATAAGCTAATGAAGTTATTATAGATCACAAATTGATAAACATTTCCAGATGTAAGACTACCTTTTTGCAAATTTACAAGAGCATCCATAGAACTACAATAAAGATCATGCAAAAAGGTATGACAGCCTAATGCTATTATAAAAAATGTGTTTGATAATGCTAAACTATGCAGCTAATTGATTTTGTTCCATACTAAATGCACTTGTTTTGCATTTGCGTGTGTATATTAAACAGATAGGTGGTTTGAATTTGCAGCATGATCATAATAACCTAGGACAAACTCCAGCATAATCATTTTGTGTTTGCAAACTGTATGCACACAATGACAATTATTTTAATATACAAAAAATTTGACCTTTTCTGCATGAAGTGCGCAGTTAGGACCCGTGATCATTGACGCTTATTAGATTGAAATGTTTAAAAGCATCGACAGTCTTACAAACTATCCAGTAGAGAGAGTGGCATTTGGAAGTTGATTTGGAAATCGAGAGTTCCAACAAAGATCACTTTCATCTCTTGGGAAGCTGCTCTAGGGAAAATCCTTACCGCCAACAAACTCCAAAAGAAAGGGCATAGCCTTGCTAATCAGGGCCCTCTTTGCATAACTGATTCAAAATCTATCAACCACATTCTCTTGCATTGCCCTGGGTCAAAAGAACTTTGAGATTTCTCAAACTCTATCATTGGGACTAATTGGGTTATGGTGAGGTGTCACTCCAATGAACTCATAGACCGGAATGGGTTACACCCCATAAATGAGAGAAATTTTTTTTGTCTCCTTCCCATGAGTGTGATTTGGGCGCATTGAAAATAACACAATAATAATATTTTAAGGAAAACATTAACCAATATATTAAAGAAGCTTTGATAGCTAATGTGAAAGATTGGTCATCTTATTGTAATTCTTTCATATCCCCTTCTCATTTTATATTTGATCCTACTGTAAAATTCGCATTGTAAGGGTCCATGCACCCCTCACCCCTCATGTTTTTTTTTATAAAATTCCATTTACCAATGAAAAAAAAATATCAGCATTTGGGGGCATGCAAGCAATCCAATAGAAAGACTGGACATTGGCTATTATTGCAATGTTAAGGAATCCTTTAGTTTGGTAAAACCATGCCAAAATATTCAACCCAAAATTACGCTTCCCATTGCATCAATGTTCTCAATCATAAATCAATAACATGCTATTAGTATGCCTGTTGAACGTTGATATTTGATGGAATGAAACATCATAAACATGTAGAGAGAACATTCTAAGAGGAATAAAAGTAAACAAGGTGAGAGATAAAACTGCAAACAGACTCAGTGGATCGAGGTGGTTAAGTGGGGGTTGTTGGGCGCCTTCCTGGTTGGCGCACTGGGTAACGCCTCCTCAATTGGTGCTCATGCGATATCTGTTTTAATGCGGGCCAAGACCGCGTGAATTAATTCACGCGGTGACACTCTTTTGACGCGGCGACATTATTTTGACGCTGATTCTTTTCCTATATAAGGAGGCAGAGGCAAGGCATTTCAACATCACCGGCACCAACAACACCGAGAGCAAATCTCATTTGGTGATCGCCTTTCTTTAACGATCATATTTCTTGCTCTCCACCTTTTGATCCATACTTTTATTCTTGAGTATTACTTTTGAGATCCCTTCCATTTTGGGGAGTCTCTACCGTGTACTTCTTGATTTTAGTGGATCCCTCTTTTTGGGCTAGGTCCCATGGTTTTTCCCTTTCGGGTTTTCCACGTAAAAATTTCCGGTGTCAAATTTATTTTTCTGCACATTTAATTTTGTCGCTGCACATCCACTTCTATTTGGGGGGAAAGATTCAATTTCCGCTGCACGTTCGCTTTTTCTTTTGTTTGCGCGTTCGTCGCTTTCCCGTCTTTCCCAACATCTGGTATCAGAGGGTTTGGTTCTTTTCTTTTCATATTTATTATGGAGGCCAACTATAGTCGGATGATTTTGTTAAATGGTACCAACTACCATATGTGGCGACTTAAAATGAAGGATCTGCTTTTTGTCAAGTGAATGCATCTTCCAGTGTTTAGTACCCAGAAGCCAGAGAGAATGTTAGACGAAGAATGGGCGTTCGAGCATGAGATGGTTTGCGGCTTCATTCGTCAATGGGTCGAAGACAACGTGATGAACCACATTGTCAACATCTCTCACGCCAGAACTTTGTGGGAGAAGCTTGAGACGACCTACGCTTCGAAGACGGGAAACAATAAACTGTTTCTTCTCAAGCAAATGACGAACTTGAGGTACAGAGAAGGTACGTCTATTTCTGATTATTTAAGTGAATATCAAGGATGTTTTGATCAGTTGTCTGGCATGGGTATCAATTTTGAAGATGAGGTTTTAGCTCTTTTGCTGCTTAACACTTTACACGATTCATGGGAAAATTTACGTGTTACTCTAACCGGTTCTGCTCCTAATGGTGCTGTGACATTTAGTTTTGTCAAGTCTGCTATTTTAAATGAAGAGGTCAGGAGACGTACTCAGGAGAAATCTTCTTCCGAGCTTTTGGTCACAGAGAACAGGGGGAGAAGCCAGGACCGGGGGTAGAGCAGTCGAGATAAGAGCAGAGGCAGAAGCAAATCCAGACTGAAGCAGAGAGATTTTGAATGTCATCATTGTGGTAAGAAGGGGCATGTTAAGAAGTTTTGTTATCAGCTGAAAAGAGAGAACAGGTTGAAGGAAAATCAACAGAAGAAAAATGGCGATGGAGATGATCATGTTGTCGCTGCTACAGGGGGTGATCTTGTTATTGTTTATGATTCCATTAACATTGCTTCTGATGATTCTTGCTGGGTTGTTGACAGTGGTGCCTGTTTTCACGTGACATCGAAGGAGTTCTTTACATCTTACAGCCCAGGTGATTTTGGGATTTTGAAGATGGGAAACGATGGACATGCTGACGTTGTAGGCATCGGGACTATTTGTTTAAAGACCAATACAGGAAGTAAGCTGATTTTGAAGAATGTCCGACATGCACCCGAGGTTCCTTTGAATCTTATCTCTACCAGCGTTCTTGATGATGAAGGGTTTATCAGCACTTTTGGTGATTGCCAATGGAAGATTTCCAAGGGCTCTTTGATTGTGGCTCGAGGGAAGAAGCAATCAGGTTTGTACTGGACTACAACTTCTATTTATTATGATATTGCTCGCGTTGTTGAGTGCAGTGTTTCGTCCAAGTTGTGGCATAAGAGGCTCAGTCACATCAGTGAGAAAGGTCTCGGTTGTTTGGCCAAGAGAAATCTTCTTCCAGATTTGAAGAGTGTCAAGTTGGACACATGTGATCATTGCATGGCTGGAAAACAGAGCAGAGTGAGTTTCAGCAGTCATCCTCCACACAGGAAGTCACAGGTACTTGAATTGGTACATTCTGACGTTTGTGGTCCTTTGAAATCGAAGACCTTTAGTGGCGGTCTTTATTTTGTTACATTTATTGATGACTACTCACGAAAGCTCTGGGTTTATGTCTTGAAAGCCAAAAGTCAGGTGCTCAGTGTTTTTAAGCAATTTCATGTTTCTGCTGAGAGAGAATCAGGAAAGAAATTGAAATGTATTCGTACTGACAATGGAGGAGAGTATTGTGGTCTGTTTGATCAGTATTGCAGGCAGGAAGGTATTCGACATCAGAAGACGCCGCCCAAGACACCTCAGCTGAATAGTGTAGCTGAGCGGATGAACAGAACTTTGCTGGAAAGAGTTCGTTGTTTGCTTTCAGAAGCAAAGTTGCCTGGACATTTTTGGGGTGAGGTTTTACTTACTGCTGCTTATATTATCAATTTGTCACCTGCGGTTGCTTTGCAGACAGACACTCCCGACAAATTTTGGTATGTCAAAGAGATCAGGTACGATCACTTGCGCATCTTTGGTTGCAAGGCTTTTGTTCATGTTCCTAGAGATGAGAGATCCAAGCTGGATGGTAAGACACGTCAGTGTATTTTTATTGGCTATGGACACGATGAGTTTGGGTACAGGTTCTATGATCCTGTTTTGAATAAACTTGTCAGAAGCCGCGATGCAGTGTTTAAGGAGGATCAGACTATTGCAGACATTGATAAGGGAGAAAAAGATGTTTCTCCAACTTCTGATGGTTTTGTCAGTCTTGAGTCAGGTTCTAATTCACATTTACCTCATGTTGTTGATTCTGATGATCATGTTGATGTACAGAATGATGCTCAAGGTGAACAGGTTGGAGTTGAAGTTTCCGATGCACCTTTTGTTTCTGATGATCCGGTTCCAGGGGTTATTAATGAACCTGCAGTTCCACTCCGGAGGTCATCTCGGCATCGCACCGTTTCTACTCGATATTCACCTGATGAGTATGTGCTCCTCGCTGAAGGGGGAGAACCAGAATCGTTTGATGAGGCAATGGAGAGTGAACAGAAGGACAGATGGGTTGCGGCAATGGATGACGAGATTAAATCACTGCACGACAACCACACTTTTGAGTTGGTGAAGTTACCGACAGGGAAGAGAGCTTTGCAAAATCGGTGGATTTATCGGATTAAGAATGAAGAATCCAGTTCTGTTCCACGATACAAGGCAAGGTTAGTTGTCAAAGGCTTCCGTCAGAAGAAAGGTATTGATTTTGATGAGATTTTCTCACCTGTTGTCAAAATGTCTTTCATTCGGGTTGTTCTTGGTTTGGCTGCCAGTTTAGATCTGCAGATTGAGCAGATAGATGTGAAGACAGCTTTCCTCCATGGAGATTTAGAGGAGGAGATTTATATGGAGCAACCAGAGGGTTTTGTTGAAACAGGTAAAGAAAATCATGTATGCAAGTTGAAGAAGAGCTTGTATGGTTTGAAGCAAGCTCCGAGGCAGTGGTATAAGAAGTTTGAATCTGTCATTTCTCATCAGGGTTTCAGGAAGACATCTTCTGATCATTGTGTTTTTGTTCAGAGATTTACTGATGATGATTTTATTATACTGTTGCTTTATGTTGATGATATGCTCATTGTTGGCCATGATACTTCTAGAATTGACAGATTGAAGAAGGATCTTTGTCAGTCTTTTGCGATGAAAGATGTGGGGCCAGCACGACAGATTCTTGGCATGACGATCTCCCGTGACAGGAAGGTCAAGAAGTTGTGGTTATCTCAGGAGAGATACATTGAGAAGGTTCTTCAGAGATTTTCTATGGATAGAGAGAAAGTGGTTAGTACTCCTCTTGCTTTACATTTTAAACTCAGTTCCAGTCAGTCACCTTCTACTGATGAAGAGAGAGAGGAGATGCAACACATACCTTATTCATCTGTTGTTGGATGTTTGATGTATGCAATGGTATGTACTAGACCTGATATAGCTCATGCAGTTGGTGTGGTCAGTCGTTTTCTATCAAATCCAGGTAGAGAGCATTGGAGAGCATTGAAGTACATTTTTCGTTATCTTCGTGGTACTTCTGATCTGAGATTGTGTTTTGGCAAAGGGGAACCTATGCTTTGTGACTTTACAGATTCAGATATGGCAGGAGATATCGATTCGAGGAAGTCTACTTCAGGCTATTTGATCACTTTTGTAGGGGGAGCTGTATCTTGGCAGTCTAGATTGTAGAGATGTGTTGCTTTATCTACCACAGAGTCAGAGTTTATTGCAGCTACTGAGGCGTGCAAAGAATTGTTGTGGATGAAAACGTTTATTCGAGAGCTCAATTTAAATCAGGATAGGTATGTTTTATTTTGTGATAGTCAGAGTGCTATTTGTTTGGGAAAGAATTCTACTTTTCATGGCAGGTCGAAACATATCGATGTTCGATATCATTGGATTCGCAACGTCCTTGATTCAAGACAGTTAGAGCTTGAGAAGATCCACACTGATGACAACGGGTCAGACATGTTGACCAAGAGTTTACCCAGAGGAAAATTTGAGACTTGCCGACAGATTGCAGGGTTGGCGGTGATCCCCACTTGAGTCGGAGGGGGAGATTGTTGGGCGCCTTCCTGGTTGGCGCACTGGGTAACGCCTCCTCAATTGGTGCTCATGCGCTATCTGTTTTAATGCGGGCCAAGACCGCGTAAATTAATTCACGCGATGACACTCTTTTGACGCGGCGACATTATTTTGACGCTGATTCTTTTCCTATATAAGGAGGCAGAGGCAAGGCATTTCAACATTACCGGCACCAACAACACCGAGAGCAAATCCCATTTGGTGATCGCCTTTCTTTAACGATCATCTTTCTTGCTCTCCACCTTTTGATCCATACTTTTATTCTTGAGTATTATTTTTGAGATCTCTTCCATTTTGGGGAGTCTCTACCGTGTACTTCTTGATTTTAGTGGATCCCTCTTTCTGGACTAGGTCCCGTGATTTTTCCCTTTCGGGTTTTCCACATAAAAATTTCCGGTGTCAAATTTATTTTTCTGCACATTTAATTTTGTCGCTGCACATCCGCTTCTATTTGGGGGGAAAGATTCAATTTCCGCTGCACGTTCGCTTTTTCTTTTGTTTGCGCGTTCGTCGCTTTCCCGTCTTTCCCAACAGGGGCAACTTCTTACAACTGTAATCATTATCCTGCCTGGGTTAATTATATTTTCACTGTTTCTCACAGCCTCTAAAGTCTAAAATGATCTTTCATGTGTGCATAGCATGGAATTTTTCAAATTGAATGAAGCACGGGAAAAGTTACAAACCATGGATATGGATTCAGCCAAAATAAAAAGGGATAGAGGGATATTATCCCTAAGAAAACTACTACAAAACAGAATCAAAGGAAATGATTGGATCAAATTGTATAAACTTGGCATTGCCTAGTTTCAGAATTGTTTACTGACTGCGCAGGTACTGATAAATTAGGCATCTCACTGTGTGAAAAAATCTCATTAAGGCAGAATTCCGGCTCCTGAGCGAGACTTCTTAGATTGTTTTTTATAAAATTAGATGGGCTGCAGTGAACTTACATTGAGTCCGAAAACAATTTTAATTCATTTATTTACTTGTTTTATTAAATATTTTTCACGTTGCTTATCGTTCGCCATCCATTCTTCAGTCGTTACACTTCCATTTACGTTTCAACGCTCGTTTTTTATACTGTCTGTCATCATTCATCGACGCTTGTTGTTTCTTCATTGTTTTTTCATTGAGAGTAAATATTTGATTGGATTTGCATTGCTTTCAATTATTTAAACGTGGTCTGCTAATTTTTTTAATCCCAGATTAACTAATTCCCATTCATTTCATGACTATGTGTAGCATATTTAGTATTTATTTTATTTTGATCAACCCCGTCATGCGCGACTAATTCATTTAGGGTTAGGAGTTGAGAGTAGGGGTGCTTATGAGCCTAATGAATCCACGAGTTGAACCTTAGTAACCCTATAGTTAGTAATTAGGTTAAAAATAACTGTTCATTACATTCTCTTGCACAACCTTGATCATGGGAGGTACAATTGAATTAACCTGATCCAGTTGGAGTTGAGAAAGTTGTGACCATTAACCTAAGACGCTTTCTGCATAGAAGCTAAGCATAATATATCTAGGTTGTTAGTTATACCAAGACCCAAAGATAGTTGCAGCTTAGGTAGATCTAATTGGTTTGACCAAAACCAATTGGCGACCCTTGCATCGCTTTACAACCTAATTCATAGGACTATTCCAAGCTAGATTTAGGATTATCTTGTGCCAAGAGCCTTGAAATTGACCCATATCCCTTATTAGTTAACTGGATTAAATAAAAACTACCTAGTTTTAGAAAATCCAATCTTGAAGAGTGAACATGAGGAATCCTTTCAAAGGGTTTTGTTCGAATAGTTGCTTGCCTACCAGTGATCCCTATGGGTTCAACCTCACACTTCCACTTTACTATGACATAGTAGTAAGTATAGTTTGGGACTATAAATTTCTAACCCAACCAACGCCTACGTGAATTCAACGATGCGTGTAGACACATCAAATTTTGGCATTGTTGTTGAGGATTATTGTTGTCTAAGCACAATAGTCTTTGGATCAAAACTCAGATTGCCTCACCCCTACCCATTTCTTTATTTTTCCTTCCCCCTTTTCTTTTTTCATCTTTCTCACTCAGGTACGCCTACATAATTTCTCTCTTTTTCTCGGTTATTCCATGCACCAGGGACCTTTGACTTGTTCAAAGATCCTTGATAGTTAAGAACCACTTCTATTCGATCCTGAGATCGACCGATCGTTAACTGCACACCATCGTTTCACAATGGTTTATTATAGCAATCTTGCATATCCCAACCAGCAAAATATGCAACATACACCACCTGCCAATCTAGGAGAGCAACCCTTGCTGCAGGAGCACACCATTATGGATTACGCCTTTCCGTCCATAAGTGGTGTTGCGCCCAATATTGTGCGCTCTTTCATTCAGGCACACACTTTTGAAATTATGTCTGGACTCATTCACATGATCCACAACATGGTTCAATTCAGTGGGATCTAAAGTGAATACGCTCATGAGCACATTTCTAACTTTTTAGAGGTTTGCGGTACCTTTCGCAACCAGGGTGTTTCTTCAGATGCAATTAGACTCCATGTCTTCTCATTCTCCTTGTGCAACCAAGCTAAGGATTTGCTCAAAAGCTAAAATCTTGAGTCAATCATGACTTGGGGAAATCTTTCCAAGATGTTCCTCGATAAATATTTCCCACCCATCCGAACATAGAAGTTAAAAAATGAAATTCAGAACTTTGCCTAGACATATGGAGAGCCAACCTAGGAGGCATGGGATAAATTCAAAGAACTCACCAGAAAGTGCCCACATCATGGACTAGATGTGCTCCTTTAACTTCAAATGTTCTATTAGGGACTTCAACCTACTGCATAAACTGTAGTAGACATCGTTGTTGATGGAAGACTCATGCTTAAGATGCCCAAAGTGGGTTGAACCATTCTTGACGAAGTCTCCCATAATGTCAGTATGTGGAAAAGAGATCGAGGACAACCTCAACGTGGAATACACCAACTGGAGGAGAGTATTTGCCTCACAGTACAAGTAGAATCCCTGAAAAAGAAGCTGGAGTATTTTCAATTACCCGCTGCACCGCCACCCCTCCTGCTATGGTGATGAAAACACAATCATGTGATATATGCAGAGGTCAACACTCGTACCAAGATTGAAAGGCAGGCTTAGAGAAAACCTAATTCCAATATTGTAATTGCATTAATCACAATCAACAAAATTAGTAGTACCAGTACACCCAATAATATCAACAGTTTAACTACCAGTAGAGATCGACCCAACAGCCGCAACAACAAAACCAAGGTTATTTTTAGCAGAGGAGTGGAAATGTGCCACCAAGAAATTAGGGACCACCGGACACCCACCTCAAGGTCCATCTCCTTAACCACAATAACAATTCTAACAACCTTTTCCTAGACCTCAGCAGTTTCTACCAGCTCAACAACAACAATGTCAACAAGCTCCTCTATGACCACCACAACGTGCCCAACCTCTCAAATTGAATCTTGAAAACTTACTCATTACCTTTATTCAGAAAGCATACCAAAGGATGACAACTAAAGAGAAAGAAATGAAAAATCACAAGGATACCCTTTGCAACCTAAAGCATCAAATGGGGCAGATCTCTAAGACATTATTTGATCGACTACCAGGTACTTTGCTCGGTAATACCGAAACTCATTCAAGGGATGAGGCTAAAGCTATAGTTTTTAGAAGCGAAAAGATGCAGGGCTTTCACTATAGAAAAAAATTGCAGATTAGCGACATGTTTTTAGAGGGAGTTTTGAAAAACCCCCTCTAAAATCATTTTCTATATAAATTAGAGGGGGTTATGCACAACCCTTGATAATCATTGAATTCAGAGGGGGTTCACAATCCCCTATGTTTTTTTAGAATTATTTTTTTAATATTTGGTTAGATTTTAGAGGCAATTATATCAAAACCGTCACTAATTTAATAATTAGTGGCACTATATATTCAGTTGGATTTTAGAGGTGTTATATATATAATATTCATTTGGATTTTAGAGGATATATATATAATAAAATTTGTTTTTTTAAAAGCAAATAGTTGGGGTTCACAACCCCCTCTAATCTCTTCAATTAGAGAGGGTTTTGAACCTCCTCTAATTTATGACATTACAAGTGGTTTTGAACCCCCTCTAATCCAAGAAATTAGAGGGGGTTCATGAACCACCGCTAATCCCTTAGATTAGAGGGGGTTAAACCCCCTATTTTTTTGTATTTTTAAAATAAATCTCATATAATTTCAAATTTTATAATATATGTGTGTGTGTGTGCATGTGTATATAAATTACATAAACACATTATATAAATGTATTTAAATACATTATTAACGCACATATATATATAAATACTTTAAATAAATACTTATACATATAAAAAATGTATACATATATAAATATTGGTATGCTTAATATAAATGTAATTATAAATGCATGTATTCAAATACATATATTATATTAAATACATCTGTATTTTATATTTATGTATAAATACATTTTTATTATATTACGTATACAAATATATATAATATTGACAAAATTAAATATAAATATAAATATAAATATTATATTATAAATATTATATTATAAATATTTTATTATATATAAATTTATATATAGTATATAATTATTTTAAATATATTTTAGTATACCATATTAATTATAAATTAATTTAGTAATATATATATATATATATATCATTTAATTATATTGTATATTTTCAATTATATGAATGTATTTAATTTTGTATGTATATATATCTATGTATACATGATACAATATAAATGTATTTAACATAATATATGTATAATATAAATCATAAAATAAATGTATAGTATTTATAAAACAAATATATAATTTTTATAGTTTAAAAAATAGGTGTAATAATAATAATTATAATTAATAATATTATCGTCAAACACACACTGTAACGCCCTGACCCCAGAAGCCCAGAGTCGGTGCATTATTTTAATACATTGGCATGATTACAAGGAATCAAGTCCCGAAAGACCGATCAGTTTAGCAGTATTGGAAAATAGATTACATACATGAACGTTACATTACACATTAGAAAATAAAACACAACATAAACGATCCTTTGATAACACCATTAATCCTATAGATTACCCCTACTTATCAATCATAAAACACTTCTTGGAATCCTAGGAAAATAAAACATGAGAAAGGGGTGAGCTCAGATGCTCAGTAAGGATAACAATATAGCAGAAACTTTCATAAATAAGCATAAATATTTAAGGCAATGTATAAGACTAAAACACAAGCCTTTTAAACTTAAACTTCATCATAATATGGCAAAGATAAATCAAATAATGTCATTTACTTATTCACATGGATATTCTACTAGTCGAATAATCACATGTAATATCAATAACCAATTTCATAATGATGGAATGCATAATGCCAGACTTAATAACCACATAGTCAAGGCTTTGTGCCAAGACTACAAATAAGATTTTGTCAAGGCCTTGTGCCAAGACACTATTTTGTCTCATGAGACCTACTGATGCATCGAGGAGTTGTAGCGAGCTCCACTCGTCACTTACTAAGTCCAATTCATTCTTCGTATGAAAAGGTTTAAACATAACATAAACATTCGTATTAAAACTAACATACGAAATGTCAATACTTTATCCATAAACCATGAATGGTATAAAATAAAACATCCACAGTCAAACATATCACAAAACCTTCAATACAATATGGAAGATTTGTATCATGATAAATCAACCTCAATCAAGAATAATATCCAGTAAAGGATATTGACGTAGTTAAAAATGATCAGTAAAATGCTTTGAGATAAATACCCTTTTTTCATGAAATCGTTTAAAAGTCTCACAATTTATAAAGGAAGTAATTTAAAAGAGATTTTTGAATAAAAGTGTCCCATACCAATTTTAAACTTTTGAAAATATTTATCGTATCAAAACATACATGTCCATATAAATAAATCCTTTAAATCATTTTGAAAACATGAACTTTAATTAAAAGGATTTAGACAGATTTTGTAAAAAAAAGGATTTAGACAGATAAATATTTAAAACATTTAAAATGATGATATAGTTAAATATACCCTCCCATAAAACCTGAAAATATTCCTTTTGAAAACATTTTTATGAAATATGGGTATCGATGATAAATATGTCCCAGTAAATACTTACACATAAACAATCTCAGATAATAATGAGATTGAGGAAATAACCCTTACCTTGTACTTTTACTTAGTTGATGGTATGTTAAACTTCTGTATAATAGTTAAAACATTGTTATTAAATTATAAAATAACTATATATATAAATATGATATCATATATGATCCTCTAATATTGTTTTGTTAATAATATTTCAGTAGTATCATCGTTTCAGGCATTAACTGATTCGTTTTCCTTTATATGTGTGGTTACGTAAGCCATGTTTGTTATGGATAGGATGTATTTGATTCATATCCAGAATGATATTAAGTTCTTAAAAATTATTTTTAATCATAAAATAAAAATTATTCTTGAATGATTACGATGGGGAATGAATCTCATCGCGTTCATGGAGACGGTAATCTGTACGTACGCACGAGCGACAATATCATTATATTGATGGTGAAATAATATGTAATTGGATGGTATATCATATATAAATAATCATTAATATGTTATATTTATTATTTACATCATTTATACTCATTATTATACCCATCCAAATAATGTAGTGTTTGAATAACAAACTATACCACGATGTGGAGACGGTAAGCCGTACGTATGCACGTATGGTGACATGTCATTCATAGGATGGATAGAATAATAAATATGATTATAACATATTTATAATAACATCACAGTATTGATAAGGTACTGGAGTTATTATTTTGGTATGGGAATAACAAAGAAAGAGGAAGTGGAAGAAGAAAAGAACTTTGAAAAAGGGTGGTGAAATTATTACCTCTTCTTTGAGTGCTTCCTTTTGAGTTGATAAAAAGGGATCCTTAGGTTGGATTTATGATCAAACTAATTCCTCTAGGTTTAATTGAGGGAAGTTGGGAGGATATTTGAGCAGGTTTTGTTCGAGATAAATGGATTTGGAGGTGTGATTTTGAGAGAAGGGGAAGTGCCCTTTTATAAGAAGGGTGAGGGTCACTTTAGGAAAAGATTAAAATATTAATTTATTATACAATAATATTTGGTTTATAATGGATCCAAATGAATTTATTTCGATCCTTAGGTGGTTATGGGTCGAAATAATCTCAACCAATAGGTCATAGACAAGTTTAGGTTACCATTTTAACCTTATCTTTTAGATTTAACTCTTAGTTAAATAGTTTAACTTTTACCGTGTCTTCTTGTATTCTTACACTATATGGTTAATAAACTTACTCTAAACTTCCAAGAGAACATAAAGTGGTTAATTAATGAGATATATAATATTATTTAATCCCTTTGGACAAACCTTAGATTTTTAGGAATATTATATCAACCAATAATATAGTATTTGTTTTAAAAATTAATTTATGTCAATTTTGACACTATTTGATATTTTGTTTTTGTGAAAGTCATAAAAACCTTATCACTTCAAAAAAAATTATCTAATCAACTATAACATGTCATATTAACCTAAAAAATTAGTTTATGGCATCAAAAGTTTTAAATTATATTTATTTTAATATTAATAATATAAACTATTTTAATATTTCATTAAGAAGGTAATTACTACATCATCATTGTGTCATAAATAAATTTAATTATTTAATATCTAAAAATTATAAATAAAATACCATTATGTAGGAATTTTTTTTTTCTTTCTAATGAATATTTATAGTTGAATTTATCTTATGTTTAACCCTATATTAAAAATAGTTTAGTTATTAAACTTTGAATTTAACACTTTTAATTCTTCTTTAAATAAAATAATAATAAATGTCCTAATCTAATCCAAGTGAACCTAAAGGATCATATTTTATTCATAAGTTTTTTTTGGTTGAATTAAACTTATCCAATAGAATTAGGACATGTTTTAGGGTAATTATAATATCATTTTTACCCTTAATTTCCCTATTTACTTTTAATTGTGGTAAATAAAAGTCAAAAGTTACTATTCACCATTTTTTTCATCTTATTGAACCATATTTTACTTATTTATGTTAACTGTGTCTCTTTTTTTTTAAATTCAACTCACATAAGCAGTAAAATTAAGTTTTATGCAAATTTTCAAATGCTCCTATAAGGTGGGTAAAAGACCGTAAAAAGTTCAATAAATTTTTATATATCTAAACTTATTATAAAATGACTCTAATGAATTAAATTGAAAATATATAGGTATTCTGTATCTATTTTGACCTAAAATAAATTAAAATAAAATAACTAATTACTTAAATAAAAATTCAGTTTTAAACAATAACACGATGTTTTTCACTTTTCATCAAAAATTGAAAGTTTTCAGAAAAATACCAAAAATTCACCCTAAATTAATTTTGATATTCTGAATTCAAAAATGAAGTCTATTTTACCTAATTAAAAACATATAAGTTTCATTTATTAATTTAAAATTAATTCATGTTGTCAAAACCAAAAAGCGGGTTTTTAAAAAGTAAAAACTATCAAAAGATTGACTTGTGTTTATGTCAAATTTAAATGTGAAATTATTTATAATGACCAAAATTGTACTAGATAATAAAAATATAATCTAATTATACTTCCAATCCATTCAAATTTATAATTTAACACTATAAATTATTTTGATTAAAAAATTTGTTTTCAGTTAAAATTTAGTATTTTCACTATTCACCCAAATATGAAAGTTATCATAAAAACATCAAAAATTTATCGAAACTAAATTTTTATGCCCCGATTCTAAAGAAGAAGTTTATTTTTGTCAAATTGAATATATAAAAGTGTCAAATATTGGATTTAAAAATGGTTCTCCATTAAAAGGCGGTAAAATTGCATTTTCTGAAAAATACTTCCTTTATTTGAAAAAAATGAATTTGTTCTTATATTATGTCTAAGAAACACATAATATGGATGTTAAAATTATATAGAGTATATAAGATTCAAAATTCAGTTAATAATATTCATAACCGCTTTTTGAACAGATAGTTTGGTAAGTTGTGGTGCGCTCGAACTCTGTGTTGCGTGTAGCGCAAGCTATTGAATTACTTTAAAGAAATAACGTACTATGAAATCTTGGGGTGTTACATTCTCCCCTACTTCAATAAATCGTGTCCTATAAATTTTAAATTGTTCTTCGAAAATAAAAGGTTAAAAATAGAAAAATACCTTCGTGGAAAACCCACATCGGATATTGGGTTAATAAAATTTAGTCTTAATTAGAGGGAAAGGGAAATGAAAAAGTCACCACCAAATTATGATCCGATTAGGAGAACATTTGTGGAAATTAGAGACACGTATTTAGAGGAAAAAAGTAAATATTTAAAGGGAGTTATTGAGGTCATCAATCACAAAAAAGTGTAAAATTGAGGGCCTCAAAGCCATCAATCTATGATGATTTAAAATATCACCGGTTCAACAAAACATAAGGTATTAGGATAACACATTTTTTGTTTTAAAATCCCTTCCCTAAAGTTTAAGAATTAATTTATTCATATAATAAGAGGAAAAATATATATACTTGACAAGTAGAGTTTCATCGTTCAACTAATTCCTACCGCAAACTCATCTTTCACTCCCAAAGATAATAGAATTCAATAATATTCTATTTATCCTAATCGTATAAGGTTCCAAAAATAATGAATTTATAATTCATTTGTCATACTATTTAAAAAAACTACATTATACAAACCAGGACATCACGTATGCCAGTGGTAGGTGATCCACCCTTGTCGCCCTTCGCTTGCGGGTTCAAGTCTTGCAACCTTATCGACCCGATGGGTTGTCGCCCGACCTCCGGATTGTCCTTTTTATGACAATCCAAAAATAATCTAAAAAAATGATTTAACTTTAACAATAATATCCAATGTCAAACTTAATTGATTCAAACCTTTAGACTTATCCAAAATACTTCTGTCCAAACTCACAGTCCAAAATTTATAAGGAAGGTAAGCACAATGAAGATCCTTTTTGCCACGTAATAACATGTGAACACCTTCCTCATGTATTCTTTTAAAAAACTGTAACACCCTAAATTATCATAAAACCTTATTGATTATATTCATGCTCTCTTATTCCTTATAGAATACTGGATATACTCCTTCTATCCAAAAATGTTGTAAACTCCAACAATGATGAAATATACAAATCATTAATCAGTTTCAAGGTAGTCAAGAATATCCAATATAATTTATCCAAATCAATCATATATTATTCCAAAATCAGTATCTCAGTATCATAACCATATTATGGTTTATCTTTCTCTCAACCATATATTTTTCAAAACATTTAACCTTCTATTGAGTCACTTTTCTTGGTTCCACACAATCTCAAGTCCTTAATGAAATAGTACTGCAGTACAATCCTTATATACTCTATAATTATTACAACATGTACATCATTAATACAATACTCAAATGACACAATAATTTAATAACAACATAAGAAATATAATCATTCCTCTTCATCTGTGGTAGTATCATAACTTTATTATTATCCAATAGCATCATTTAGGGCATACTCTGATGATTTGGACATTGATTCACGCAGTGACCTAACTCCTTACAGATGAAGCATTGTACACTTGAAACCTTTTTCTTACACTTGCAATCACATACTTGGTGTCTTTTTTCTCCACACTTATAACAAACTCCTATTCCCTTAAAGCATTTACCAAGGTGATTCTTTCCATAATTATCACATATGGGAAAATCCTTCTTTCCCTCCTTCCCTTTATCCATCTTTCTCTCTACCATCATTTTATTCTCTAACTTCCCTTCAAAGCCATAGGATTCAGAGAATTCTTTACTTATATTATTAACACATGATACTATTTCTTCATATGATGAGAATATGTGGGAGACTATTTCCCTTCTAATTGTTGGCTTAAGACCATGAAAGATATGATCCTTCTTAATATTTTGATCATGCGTATTGCTGGAATTCTCATTCCTTATACTAGGTGCCATTTCTAAACAATGGCATACACTATGTTAGTTTATGAATCTCAATGCATAATTCCAAACTTGTAAAATACCTAACATAAATTGAAAAGATTATTCATATAATCTATAATAATAAAATGTTTTATTTGAGTAAGTATTTACTCCTAAATCCTTCATAATGGATTTTAATGAAAATGTGAATTATCTTAAGCATATCCCCCAGGAGTGTTGTAACCAAGAGTGCAGCAAGGCCCGTTGTTGTGTACCAGGATACCCCGAGTCAAGCCCGAAACTCTTCAGAGTTTTCACTCCTAGGTACATCTGTTTTAGAGCCGTCTCTACCTGCTCATATCCATACATGGATGTATTTCTTGGAAAATACACAAAATCTCTACATTACCAAATTCTAGGAAGTTATTCTATACTAATCCTCAAAGTCTATCTCAGGGTAATGTTCTCTAATCAGAGTTTATCTAAATCTATTTCCAAGGTTGTTGCTAAACTTCCTCTGATACCAACTGTAACGCCCTGACCCCAGAAGCCTAGAGTCGGTGCATTATTTTAATATGTTGGCATGATTACAAGAAATCAAGTCCCGAAAGACCGATCATTTTAGCAGTCTTGGAAAATAGATTACATACATGAATGTTACATTACACATTAGAAAATAAAACACAACATAAATGATCCTTTGAGAATGCCATTAATCCCCTATCTTAACCCTGCTTATCAATCATAAAACACTTCTTGGAATCCTAGGAAAATAAAACATAACAAAGTGGTGAGCTCAGATGCTCAGTAAGGATAACAATATTGTGGAAACTTTCATAAATAATCATAAATATTTAAGGAAATGTATAAGACTAAAACACATGACTTTTAAACTTAAACTTCATCATAATATGGCAAAGATAAATCAAATAATGACATTTACTTATTCACATGGATATTCTACTAGTCGAATAATTACATGTAATATCAATAGTCAATTTCATAATGATGAAATGCATAATGCCAGACTTCATAACCACATAGTCAAGGCCTTGTGCCAAGACTAAAAATAAGATTTTGTCAAGGCCTTGTGCCAAGATACTAGTTTGTCTCATGAGACCTACAGATGCATCGAAGATCTATAGCGGGCTCCACCCGTCACTTACTAAGTCTAATGCATTCCTCATATGAAAAGGTTTAAACATAACATAAACATCCGTATTAAAACTAGCATATGAAATGTTAATACTTTATCCATAAACCATGAATGGTATAAAATAACATATCCATAGTCAAACATATCACAAAACCTTTAATACAATATGGAATATTTTTTATCATGATAAATCAACCTCAATTAAGAATAATATTTAGTAAAGGATGTTGACATAATTGAAAATGATCAGTAAAATGCTTTGAGAGAAATATACCTTTTTCATGAAATCGTTTAAAAGTCTCACAATTTATAAAGGAAGTCATTTAAAAGAGATTTTTGAATCAAAGTGTCCCATACCACTTCTAAACTTTTGAAAATATTTATCATATCAAAACATTCATGTCCATATAAATAAATCCTTAAAATCATTTTGAAAACATGAACATTAATTAAAAGGATTTAGAAAGATAAATATTTAAAACATTTAAAATAATGATCTAGTTAAATAGACCCTCCCATAAAACATTATAAGATTCATTTTGAAAACATTTTTATGAAATATGGGTATCGATGATAAATATGTCCCAGTAAATACTTACACATAAACAATCTCGGATAATAATGAGATTGAGGAAATAACTCTTACCTTGTACTTTTCCTTAGTCGATGATATGTTAACCTCCTGTATAATAGTTAAAGCATTGTTATTAGATTATAAAAGAAATATATACATAAATATGATATCATATATGATCCTCTAATATTGCTTTGTTAATAATATTTCAGTAGTATCATCATTTTGGGTGTTAACTGATTCGTTTTCCTTTATATGCATGGTTACGTAAGCCATGTTTGTTATGGATAGGATGTATTTGATTCATATCCATAATTATATTAAGTTCTTAAACATTATTTTTAATCATAAAATGAAAATTATTCTTGAATGATTACAATGGGGAATGAATCTCATCGTGTTCGTGGAGACGGTAATCTGTACGTACGCACGAGCGACAATATCATTATATTGATGGTGAGATCGTATGTAATTGGATGTTATATAATATATCAAGAATAATTAACATGTTATATTTATTATTTATATCAGTTAGACTCATTATTATACTCATCCAAATAACGTAGTGTTTGAACAACAAACTACAGCACGACGTAGAGACGGTAAGCCGTATGTACACACGTATATTGACATATCATTCATAGGATGGATAGAATAATGAATATGATTGTACCATATTTATAATAACATCATAGTATTTATAATGTACTGGATTTATTATTTTGGTATGGTAATAACAAAGAAAGAGGAAATGGAAGAAGAAAAGAACTTTGAAAAAGGGTGGTGAAATTGTTACCTCTTCTTCAGGTGCTTCCTTTTGAGTTGATCAAAAGGGCTCCTTAAGTTGACTTTCTGATCAAACTAAGTTCTATAGGTTGAAGTGAAGGAATTTTAGAGGATATTTGGGCAGGTTTTGGCTGATCCAAATGGATTTGGAGGTGTGATTTTGAGAGAAGGGGAAGTGCCCTTTTATAAGAGGGGTGATGGTCACTTTAGGAAAAGATTAAAATATTAATTTATTATACAATAATATTCTGTTTATAATGGCTAAAAATGAATTTATTTCGAGACTTAGGTGGTTAAGGGTCGAAATAATCTGAACTAATAGGCTTTATACAAGTCTAGGTTACCATTTTAACCTTATCTTTTAGATTTAACTCTTAGTTAAATAGTTTAACTTTTACCGCGTCTTCTCATATTCTTACACTATATGGTTAATAAACTTACTCTAAACTTCCAAGAGAACCTAAAGTGGTTCATTAATTACATATATAATATTATTTAATCCCTTTGGATTAACCTTAGATTTTTAGGAATATTATATTAACCAATAATATAGTATTTGTTTTAAAAATTAATTTATGTCAATTTTGACACTATTTGGTATTTTGTTTTTTTGAAAGTTATAAAAACCTCATCACTTTGAAAAAAATTCATTTAATCAACCCTAAAATTTCATATTAACCTAGAAAATTCATGGATGGCATCAAAACTTTTAAATTCTATTTATTTTAATATTTATAATATAAACTATTTTAATATTTTATTAAGAAGGTAATTACCGCATCATCATTGTGTCATAAATAAATTTAATTATTTAATCTCTAAAAATTATAAATAAAATACCATTATGTAAGAAATCGTTTTATATTTCTAATGAATTTTTATAGTCTAATTTATCTTATGTGTAACTCTATATTAAAAATAGTTTAGTTATTAACTTTGAATTTAACACTTTTAACTCTTCTTTAAATAAAATAATAATAAATGTCCTAATATAATCTAAGTGGACCTAAAGGATCATATTTTATTCCTAAGGTTATTTTTTGGTCGAATTAAACTTATTTTATAAAATTAGGACATGTGTTAGGGTAATTGTAATATCATTTTTACCCTTAATTACCCTATTTACTTTTAACCGTGGTAAATAAAAGTCAAAAGTTACTATTCACAAAAAATTATTTTCATCTTATTGAACCATATTTTACTTACTGATGTTAACCATGTCTCTCGGATTTTTGAAATTCAACTCATAGAAGCGGTAAAATTATGTTTTATGCAAATTTTCAAATGCTCCTAGAAGGTGGGTAAAAGACGGTAAAAAGTTCAATAAAATTTTATATATCTAAAGTTATTAAAAAATAACTTCAATGAATTACATTGAAAATATATAGGTATTATTTATCTATTTTTACCTAAAATAAATTAAAATAAAATAACTAATTACTTAAATAAAAATTCAGTTTTAAACAATAACACAATGTTTTTCACTATTCATCAAAAATTGAAAGTTTTTAGAAAAATATCAAAAATTCACCCTAAACTGATTTTTATATTCTGAATTCAAAAATGAATTCTATTTTACCTAATTAAAAACATAGAAGTTTCATTTATTAATTTAAAATTAATTCCCGTTGTCAAAACCAAAAAACGAGTTTTTAAAAAGTAAAAACTATCAAAAGATTGACATGTGTTTATGTTAAATTTAAATGTGAAATTACTTATAATGACCAACATTGTATTAAATGATAAAAATATAATATAATTATACTTCCAAACCATTCAAATGTATAATTTAACACTATAAATTATTTTGATTAAAAAAGTTTTTTTTTCAGTTAAAATTTAGTATTTTTCACTATTCATTCAAATATGAAAGTTACCATAAAAACAACAAAAATTTATAAAAACTAAATTTTTATGTTCCGATTCTAAAGAAGAAGTTTATTTTGTCAAATTGAATATATAAAAGTGTCAAATATTGTATTTAAAAAGGGTTCTCCATTAAAAGGTGGTAAAATTGTATTTCCTGAAAAATACTTCCTTTATCTGAAAAAAATGAATTTGTTCTTATATTATGTCTAATAAACACATAATATGGATGTTAAAATTATATAGAGTATATAAGATTCAAAATTCAGTTAATACTATTCATAACCGCTTTTTGAACGGCTAGTTTGGTAAGTTGTGGTGCGCTCGAACTCTATGTTGTGTGTAGCGAAAGCTATTGAATTACTTTAAAGAAATAACATACTATGAAATCTTGGGGTGTTACACACACACACATATAATTATATAAATAAATATATTATATATTTAAATATTATATAAATAAATAAACACACACACACACAAATATAAATTTATTTATAAATACGTGTATAAATATATATTTATATATGTGAATATAATTATTTATATATATTATATGTACAGAGATATATATTTATATATATGAAAAAATATATTATATTATTTATATTTTTATATAAAAATGTATATATATATTATTTGATATTTATGTATCTAAATAAATTAAATTTATTATATATAATAATTAAACTCAACATCAACGAAGTGGTGCCAGTGCTTTGTGTAAGCTGTGTGACTAAGGGTTCAAATCCCTATAGATGGGATTTTTAAGCTCGATGTGAAGGGTATTCACACAACGCACATGTGGGGGCAACTAAGTTAGGAGTGCATGGGGTGTTGTCTATGAGTTTTCCAGGGGTGTTGGGGGTGGGTACCCAAGGTGTTGTCTGTGGGTAGGCTAGGGTTACCGAGCATGGGTGCCTGGGGAGTTGTCTGCGTGGGGCCTCATGGGGGTTGGAGGTGGGTGTCTAGGGTGTTTTTTGTAGGTAGGCCAGGGTTTTCTGGTGTGGGTGCCTGGGGTGTTGTCTGCGGGTAGACCCCAGGTAGGCCACGGTTGTCGAGCGTGGGGGCCTGGGGTGTTGTTTACGGGTAGGCCACAGGTAGGCCAGTGTTGTTCGGTGTGGGTGTCTGCGGGGTTGTCTGTGGGTAGGCCAGAGTTTTCGGGTGTGGGTTCTTGGGGGGGTTGTCCACATGGGGCCTCGAGTCCAAGGGGTAGGCCAGGGAAGTCGGGTGTGGGCCTAGGAGGTTGTCTAGGGGTGTCGGGGGTGGGGCCTGTGGGGTTGTCTGTGGGTAGGTCGGGGTTGTCCAGGGCGCATACAAAGCTGTAAAATAAAATTTTAAAAGATATATTTCTCTCATTCTAGTAAGACCATTTCTCGCCACTGGGAAGGCACTGATTGATGCTAATCAAAGGAGATCGATATTCTGGGTTGGTGAAGAACATGTTGTGTTCAATTTAGTGCAGGCCGCTAAGAAAAGCGACAAGTCGTTGAATTATCAATACATCTCTCTTACTGATAATAAAGATGATCACGTGACTGGTAAAAATAATAATAAAAAACTAACTCCTATTGAAAATGGATCCAATGCTCACAAGATCACAAATTTTACTGCACCTTTTACAAAGAATGTTGCACCACCGTTTGTACCCTTTGTTTTTAAGAACTGTTTCACGAGAAGTGTGTCTCTATTGTTGAAGTATTCTGCTTCAAAACATATTGATATATAGAAAATAAATAAAGAATGAACTGGGAGGAAACCCATGGTAGTTTCAATAGGTTAAAATAGGTTAGTTTAGTCTTTAGGAAAGTTTAGAGCTTTTGGAAACCTATTAAGAGGACTCGACTTAAAAGGGGGCATAAAAGGCCAAATACATGTTGTGTAACCCTTACATGATGTGTAAATGTAGAAGGTCATAAAAAATAAAAATTTGAGATTTACACACCGTTTATCGAATACACGACATGTAAGTTTCGAGACCTTTAAATCCTATGAACCCTAGGTTCATGACCTCCGCTCATTCCCCCCAACCCCGCATGTGACTTCTCCTCTCCTATGAGATCCCTCACCTGACATCACTTCCCCTTCTTCTCACCCTCACCACCAACTACCCCCTCCTCTTTTCTCAGCTCACCACAACTCTCCATCTCTACCCCCCCTGATCCTTCATCTCCATCCAAAATAGCCAAAACCAAAATGGTCTGCACCTCACATGCCAAACATGCACCCAATCACGATGAGATGTCTCTGCCACCCAAGTAGTGAAAGACTTAATCTTATCCACCGCCCACAGATCCATCCTCCCTAATGTTCGCTTCTTCCTCTGCCTCCGCTTCAGCTTCTGAGGGGTCATAGTCATCTTCCAACAGGTCACAGGGCACTGCCCACCCGCACCTTTATCTCTGCCTTAATTTATCGGCACCTGAGTGCTAAGTCTGATTGGTCCATCTCTAGGTGAAGCATGCGAAGACCAACAAAGCACTGAAAATCACTATGCTCAAGAACATATACATCAATCAGGAGGTCCTTGACCTCATCAGCTGGCTGCACCTCTTCTTGATTACCCAGGTGCGATAGGAGACTTTTAGAGAGCTCTTCCTCGAGTTCCTGACCACCTTTGAGCTGGCCATCGACTCTATCAAGTTTTGGCTCAGCAGTAGGCCTTAGGAGCTCACCCTTGGTGATTTTTCTACCAACCTTGGCATCTAATCCTTCGACTTCATTACCTCCCTGATCTTCGTGAAATTACATATTGAGTCTAATAAGGTTGGTGCTACATGTCTTTGGGTGATGATCGCTAGAGATCCACGAAGCCCCTATGATCCTCACACGATGAAGAGCACCCAACTCTACAGTGCCAACTTGTGGATTCTACACCAGGCATTAGTTCATTCCTGACATCAAGTTCCAACTCAATAAGCTCTCACTTGAGATCCATGCTCAACAGGGATCCACACAACGAAGAGCACAAATTCTATTCTTACCATATGAGATTCATGCTCGATACACTCATGAGGTGGTTAATCCAGTCAAGCCATGAGCTCGATGGCATAATCATCAGTTCCTATAAGAGGAAACAAACCTATGAGTAGATGGACGAAACTGACTGATCCCTTTGTCCATCTATCTAGTTGATGAGGTTATTATTAGCGCTTTTATGTGAGGAAACCCATATTTTTGTTTCTTTTATTTCAGTATTGTTATTAGGATCATTGTTTCACATTTTCAAGCATTTTTGTTCATAGGGCGTCTCAAACTTCATTGTACTCCATTAACTCATTTATTTGATCTGATTTTACTTACTATTAACTATGTGCACCTTCCATTTTCCTATATCCATATAATTTTAACTCTATAGACTACTGTTTTATCTAGTGCATGTATTTTTTTCCCAATAATTTATATAGGTATCCCAAATTCAATTCAACATCCAAAAAGTTTACCCAGGGAATTAAATTCATTACAGGGAGCTCTCGATTCCCAACTATTCAAATAAAAATTGCCACTTCATTTTTTGTCTATGTTATTTTTGATATCTCTCCTATGATGCTTTCAAGAACAGTGCAAACACTACCTCATTTTAAGTGTGGGGGAGTCTTTCTTGATATTTACTGTCGATACACTTAGATTATTCCTTGTTTTCACTAGTCTATGAGACATTTTTCATTGAAAACATGCTTTTTAAATTGAAATATTATTAAACCCATTTAAATAAAAGGAAAAGTTAGGTTGAAGATTGTTAAAATCCATTTTTAATTCTATTTAGAATTTTTAGCATGATTGTTGAGTTGAGTAATTTAATTCCAATTCTAGATTCTTGTAAATTGATTTTGATTGATTTTTTACTAAATTTTATATCCTAAGTGATTACCAATTATTTTATATGATCCAATTACCAAGAGGATTCTGGACCCACATTTTTATATTCTTTTTTGAGCATATTTCTTGAGAGATACCTGTCACATGTAAACCTATCTGAACTTGCATTGAGATCTTAATGAGTCTATGATTGAACAAATACATTTTTTTTAAAAATGATTAAGAAAATATTTGTAAGAAACTTTTTTTAGAGACCCACCTATATATCTTTCATTATTTAGCCCATAGTAATCATGGATAACCTTATTAGGATGGAGTCATTTCAATCTGATTATCCCTTCCTACCCTGCTCTTGGTACGATGCACGATTATCCTTTGAGCAAGTGTGTGGGGGGGATTTTCACTACTGATGGACATGAGATGCTAGCATTGAGGATACGTATGATGATACTTTACCATATTGATATAAAGTGTCCCATGTTTACTTTTGGAATTTTATATGCTTACCCTTTTCCTTTTAAAAGAGAAATATAAAAAAAGAAATAAAAAGAAAAATATTTATTGGGTTGTGTATTAGGAATGTCAAAAATCACCATTACCATACCAATGAATCCTATGATGGATCATACGGGGTTAGGTGATGGATACGAGACCTTTCCTATACATGATTTTCAAAAAAATAAAAAAAAAAGGAAAAGAAAGGAACATGATACATTTTTTATACTTAATTAATATACTCATGGACCCAACTTGATCTGTTAGAGCATAAAAACATTTTTTCCATTAAGATTTACTTCATTGTATTGTTCACATTTATCATGTATTATACTTTAGAGATTACCCTACTCTTGATCTTGATTTTCATCACTTTCCCACCCACCCTCAACCTCAGATTCATTTGTAACCTATTGTTGAAGCCCCCATGATTGATTTTGTATTTGTCTTTACAAAGTGGAGATGTTAGAACCAATGCAAGCCTACAGTTAGGAACATGTATTCAGGGTATGATCATAACTCTAGTTACATTTTACCTTGAGTGATGAGAGATTTTTTTTTGTGAGGTAAATTGAAAAATGGGTATAGTATTTAAGGAATAGTTATGAAATTATAATTAAAGGAAGAAATAATTTGTATAAAGAACTGAATAATGAGGCATGAATGATTTTCTATATAGGATCGATTATAGAGGATTGAATTTTTCTACTTACACTTAGTTTTATTTGCCTGGTTTTAATGTATTTTTCTTGTTTTAAATCTTTTTTATTTTGGAATCCCCATTGAGATGTTTTTTTCTCGAGGAAAAGTAATTGTTCAAGTGTGGTGAAATTTGATAAGTTGAATTTTAATATACATATAAGATACATTTTTCTAAGTATTATTCATGTTTCATTTGATAATGCACTTTATTTTGGTTTGTTTTCGTAGGAATTAGGAATTCTGGACTCAAAGGAAGAAATGATGAAAAAATGGAAAAAATAGGATTTACACATTGTGTACACCATACCCGACGTGTAGTACTCATTCATAACATGTCTGTAGAGCCACATACCAACCCATGAAGACTTTACATGATGTAAAGATTATAAATTATGTGTACATAAATTACATGTTGTGTTAATTTCAAAATCATAATCCCACTGAAAGTGAACCAAATACATGACATGCATAGTTTACATGATGTGAAAAATTCAAGAGCCAACTCTGTCAAAGATACATACTGATTTTCCAAAGGTGATTGTGGATCTCAAATACACAACGTGCAACCTGATTACATGATGTGAAGATTTAGGGACAAATCCACTTGAATCCAGTAAATGACAAGAAGGCTTTACACGTCATGTACTTTTCTATCCTATTTATTTTCCAGTGCCTCCACCACACTCTAGAGTTGGAAAACCTACATTATTCTCTTGTATTATTCTCTTGTTTTCTTCTTTTTTCCCTTCCAAACCAATTTTAATTCATTACTTTTCTTGTTTTATTAAATCCTTTCACGTTGCTCATTATTTTTCATCTATTCTTCAATCATTAAACTTTTGTTTCCATTTCAATGCTCGTTTTTTATATTGTTTTCCATTCTTCATCGACGCTTACTATTTCTTCACTGTTTCTGCATTTCAAGTAAGTATTTGATTGGATTTTCATTTCTTTTAAATTTTTTAAATGTAGAATGTTAGTTGTTTTAATCTTGGATTTCCTATTTCTCATTCTTTTATGATTATGCGTATCATGTTTAGTATTTTTTTGCTTTTGGTCAACACCTTCATGCAAGGTTAATCCACTTTGGGTTATGGGTTGAGAGTAGGGGTGTTTCTGAGCCTAATAAATCCACGAGTTGAACTTTTTTTACCCTAAGAATAGCAATTAGGTTAAAAATAATTTTTCATCACATTCTCTTTCACTACCTTGACCATGGGAGGTGCAATTAAATGAGCCCGACCTAGTTGAAGTTGAGTAGGCTATAACCATTAGTCTATAACAATTTCTACATAGAAGCTAAGAATAATTCATCTAGGTTGTTAGTTGTACCTAGACCAAGGGATAGTTGCAACATAGGTAGATCCAATTGGTTTGATCAAAACTAATTGGTGACCCTTGCACCACTTCACAACCTAAGCTGCAGGGCTATTCCAAGCTAGATTTTGGATTATCTTCTTCCAAGAGCCCTGAAATTTACACTGATCACTTATTAGTTATCTAAATTAAATCAAAACTACCTATTTTTAGAAAAAACCAATCTCAAATAATAATAATAATAATAATGATGATGACACTTAAATAAAAACAAGCATGGATTATGTTAAGAAAAATAATAAAATAAAATTACATAATAAACTAAAGCAAAAAAGAAAATTAAAAAAAATGAAAAATGCAACAACAACAACATCCAGACGAGAAGCAGGTCTCCTACAAGGTGTGAAAACCTTTCTTTGGAAGTGAAAAATCCCTCATTTTATAGGCTCAGAGAGGATAACTCCTTGGTACCTTATATTTAAGTTTCATGTTTGAATATTTAAAAAAATCCCACCATGTTTGATTAGGGATTTTAAGATCTATTGGATATCAGGAGTTTCTCAATTTCAGTGAAGACCAACGATATTGGGGAAGCATGGGGCCTCCTCCTTCAGTGGTTCATGGAATGCATGGTAGTTTAGTGGTGACTACATGTGGCTCAATGTTAGTGTATCTTGAGCATGGCTTGTAGGGTAGTTGTGCAATAGTGGAGCTCCTTCTTCATATAGACTTTAAAGTGGCTAGATGAAGCTTAAAAATAGGCTTTATGGGGGTCAACCAAGGCATAAGAGGTGATTCATGGTGATCAATGGCGGTGGAAGAGTGTAAGGGTACGAGCTCGACCTCTCTAGTGGCCGACCATGGCGGTTCTTAGGTGTTGCAGCGCTACTCGCTGTCGCCCAAAAATTTTATGCACCATCACACGTCATTGAATTCACATGGGATTGATGAGATTAGAAATTTATAGTACCAAAATACACTTACTACTATGGAATAGTAACGTGTCAATGTGAGGTTGAACCCACAGATATCACTGTTAGGCAATCAATCATTTGAACAAAACCCTTTGAAAATATTCTTCACGTTCACTCTTCAAGATTGAGTTTTTCTAAAACTAGGTAGTTTGTATTTAATTCAAATAACTAATAAGGTATCATGATCAATTTTAGGTCTCTTGGTATAATATAATCCTAAATCTATCTTGGAATAGTCCTATAAATCAGGCTATGAAGTGGTGTGTGGGTCACTAATTGGTTTTTGTCAAACCAATTGGATCTACCTACACTACAACTATCCCTTAGTCCAAATATATCCAAAAAGATAAATTCATTATGCTTATCTTCTATGAAGAAATCATCATATACTAATGGTCATAACCTTCTCAACTCCAACTAGACCAGATTCATTCAATTGCACCTACCATGGTCAAGGTTGTGCAAGAAAATGTGATGGACGATTATTTTTAACCTAATTACTAGTTACAGGGTTACCAAGGTTCTACTCATGGATTCATTAGGCTTAAAAACACCCCTACTATTGACCCCTAACCCTAAGTGGATTATCCATGTATGGCAGTGTTGATCAAAAGTAACGAAATACTAAAAGTGCTACACATAATCATGAAACGAATGAGAAAAAGGCAACCCAAGATTAAAACAATCAGTAGTCCACATTTAAACAATTGAAAGAAATTAAAATACAATAAAATACTTACTCAAAATGTAAAAACAATGAAAAAACAAAAAGCATCGATGAAGAGTGGGAATATTTACCGGTGGGTGTTGGGATATATTGAGGATGCTGACTAGGCGCCTGCCCAACATGTAGCTGACCCCACCTCACCTACCCATGACCAAGGGACCACTACTGCTACTCCTTATACCACCTTTATCATTACCAACACCCATGTTACCACCACCACTACCACCTCCACTAATTCGCCTACCCCTATTTTTACCACTGACACCACTAGCCTTACCACATATGCACCCATCCACCCATTCCCACATACCTCTTCCCATTTCTCTAGGCCATACTGGGGAACTAGTGAAGACTTTGTTACATGATTCATATACCATTAACCAACCCATATCACTTCACCCCAACCCACCTACAGTCCCCTCTTCCTCATCCATTTCCACACCACATCCCACCCTGACCGACTGATCTCCCGAGCTTACCTACCCTATGTCCTAGCAGAAGTACCTTTTAGAGTAGGCTTGGCAGGGAAAGGTCCCCACCATTTCATCTCCATCTAAGGTGACCTTCATTGATCCTACTACTAAACACATGACCTCAATATGTATCAACACCTCATCTCCACTATCCTCAACTGATCTAGCTACCAGCACCATGGAACCCACCTCAGCGGACGATCCTCTAGCCCCTTCATCCATATATGGAATTGATAGGGAGGGACAGCTGAAGAAACCCACTATTTGGGAGGGACGTTTGATGTATATATCGATGACATTGATTTTACTATTTAGTTATATTCCATACACCTCCCCTTTTGTACTCTTTTTGGGTGTTCACTTTTTTACTACTTGTATTCAATTTTCTCTGTTGCGTCATTGCTTTTATATATGGATGAGACATAGTTTTTGGCTTCACTACTTGCTAGATTATTTACTTTATACTGCTATATTACTTTATCCATTTCTAGCTATTATGAATCCTCTATGGTTATTGACGTGTTTTTACTGGTACCATCTTCCCTCTTACATTGGATGTCTCAACATCTGGTTGACATTGAGAACCAGCTTGAGGAGCTCTCACTTGAGATCTACGCTCAGTAGGGATCCCCACCATGATGAGCAAAAATTCTATTCTTTCCACATGATATTCATGCTCAATAATGTCACGAACCAACCCGGGTCGATCCCAAACCAGTCACCCAAGTTGGTCTGAGATAAGGCCCGAGAGGCGTTTTCGATCTTCCCAGGCTGACAACTAGTGTCAGGCATCAACAAAATAACCAAGGGAATGATTTCTCCCAATAAAGAAAATAGGTAAACTAAAAAACAGAAATAAGTAGAGAATCCCAAAATAAATACATACATAATTTAAAAATTAAACACCATCTATAAAAAATTTGAAAGTACAAAAAACTAAACAACGAATCCCACCTGAACCTGACAACCAAAACATCTCCATGTGGCCTCGATGGTCACTCTCCGATACTCAAACCAACCATCACCCATGAAAATAGAAACCAATCCGAGACCTTCAACACAAGATAAAAACAAAAAATAAATATAGTCATGAGTATTAAAACTTAGTAGGCATACCTAAACAATCTATTCCCAATGCATTTATTTTAAATAAAGAAACATTAATTTCAGGTTTAAAATACAATATATAAAAGTATGCTTTCCCACAATTTTCCACTTTAAAATCAAAACATGGTACAATGACTTTTTACCACTTTAAACCCACATTCCTTTTCAAGGGGAATCCATTTTCATTTTAAAGAAGAATAATTTCACATCATTTTAAAATAGAGTCATGGAGTGAAAAGCATTTTGCAAAACAATTTTCATAAACCTTGAAAACTATCTCATTACTTTCCAAGGAAATACATCACACATGAGAGAACAAAAAATGATCATATAATAAGGGAAATGAAAATAATCACACAAGGATAACCAAACAACAATACATATCAATCATCCATTGTAGACAACTAAGTTCCAATAGACATGGGAGAACCTAGGAGCTTGTGAAATAATCCAGAACATACTATACATATTGACTCATCCTGAAAATCATGCCTCACTCGATGACATCAAATTTCCCACACACTCTTGATCGAATCCTAAATTTCCTAATTGATGGTAACTATCCCATAGTAATAATAAACAAAACATATACAATTACCTGTTATGGGACACTAGTCAGAGCGTAATCCTAACTAGTGCAATAATCATTCTCAGAAAATTTGCTAGCTATGTCAGGTTCTCATGTCAAGAGTATAAAGGGGGTGAGCTAACCAATGCGAACTAAGAATCCAATAACATGAACATATATAATATATAATTAATTCACATAAAAAACATCACCTTGATTCACCCAAATTATCAATCTCTTTCCATAAATAAATAGATCTCAAAGGAGTCCACACCGAGGATCTCCCATTCTGCTCAAAGTAAATGGGTCACGATGAGTCCATAGTGAGGATGTCTGACCCATTCACATAAATGGATCACGAGGATTATAGAACGAGGAAATACTATCCATTAAATATAAATAAGAAAATAAGAATATCCAAGGAGGGTTTTGATGATAAACATTTCCACCAATTTCACAAAAGCGCCAAATGGGCCTCAAGCATCCCTTTTAAATAGAATCAAATCCACCCTTAAAAAAGGTGAAAACACACCATTTTTCATTTAAAAAATAACTTTAAAAATTTCATTCAAGTACTTATACCATGTTTGAAAACCAAAACTACTTTCATTAAAATGCCAAATGGGTCACACACCGCCATCACATGTCATTCCACTTTCAAAAGCCAAGTGCACATTTCTTTTAAATCCAAAACCACTTGGAAACTCTTTCAAGAAACCCAAAACATAATTTAATATGTCACAAATATATTTACAAACAAAAACCATGCTTTAGATATCACAAATCATTTGAAAAATCCAACCAGAAATTTTATCAAACACTTGGTGTGAAATATTTAACAAAACAATTATATTTATCACAAAGTAAGGAAAAAACACCACTTTTCACACCAAAAAATTATTCCAAAGATAACACATCAATGTTTAATATTCAAATAAGGTGAGAAAAGTAATAAACCAATGATTATTAAAATTTAAAGGCAAGTGAAAAGGGAAAACCACCTCAACCTCATGACGCTTCAACGATGCACACCCGAAACAACCTTATGAAGGCTCAAGGAAGAAAGAACATCCAAGAGAAACCCTAACCAAGAAACCCACCCAACATAAACCAATGTAAACATGATACCTAGGTCCAAAAGACCATGGAAGAAGAAGAACTCAAGAGAAAAATGAAAAAATAATGAGGACGAGGAAGAGAAGAGAAGATTACCTTGAAGATATAGCCCAAAACCTTGAATAAACCCTATATCGACACCATGAGAGAGGAGGAGAGACTTAGAGAAGAAGAGAGGCCACTTAGGGTCAGAAGAACCAGGGTGGGGGGGGGGGGAATTGACATTTTGGGGTTAAATCCTAAAGAGGGTTGAAATGGAATTTCACAATTTTTAAGATTTTGGTAGCTCACATGGTTTGGCCACATGGTTTGTTAAACCATGAACCAACCATGCAACATGGTTTTATCCAAATGAAAAAACCACGTGCATGCCTTCCACATGGTTTTCCTAACCGTGTGCAGGCTGTGTGCCCTTGACCAGAGGCATCACCAAGGTCACACAGTTTCCTGGGCTAAGCCACATGGTTTCCTCTAACCGTGCGCTACCTACTACCAAGACCTGAAAAATATATCTTTCAAAAAAACTCTTGAAGTAACCAAGGAATAAACACGGGATCAAAGTCACATAAAGGATCACCTCAAAATTCAAAACCTGTCACACCCAGAACTCGGTAGAAAAACCAAGATCCAAAAAGTAAACAAAAAAAGGATGAAAACAAAAATTTGGGTGTAACAATTCTCCCCACCATATTACTTTTCACCCCTATAAAGCCACAAAATTATCCAGTTGATTGATCAAGGACAAAGGATTTTCACAACTGCATGATCCAACCACTCTGATTAAGAACACCTCAATCACCACCAAATGAAACTCATACCTCTTACTTGAAATAAACCAGCGAACCTAAACCACTTCTAGAAACATGATGGAAGACTTGAACCACATTTCCAAAAAAACCTAACTTTCTCCCAAAAGGAGATGAACTCAAAATTAGAAAACAAACAAATCCACATATTGTAAAACCAACACTAAAACCACACTGGATTACCAACACAGGAGGCCCAAACAGACTCCCCACCATAAGAAACCAACTAGCTTCAATCAAAATTAGAATAAACTGCAATGAGACCCATAGTGGGTCTTCCCACCATAATAATAAACTAGATTAAACCAACCATGAACTCTCCACACATACCCAAAAAATAAAACCCCACCATAAGGGGACCCGACGAAGGAAACTCCAAACCAAACAACAAACGAAAACCCAACTGAAACATAAGTAGGAACTTGACACGATATGGAAAACCAAAACATGATAATTTTAAATTGTACACTCCCCAATGAAGGAGAAAAAAGCTAATCCAGAGTTCTTCACACCCCCCTAGGATTATTGACTGTGTGTGAGCTTCATTCTAGGGCCTGTGGCTGGAGCCCTAATGTCCAAAGCATCTACTGCCTTATAGTCAGAAGATGATAATATTTGATTGGAACTCCTTCTCTCGGTGACACAAGCGGTCACACAACATCCTAGGCTGATCCAAAGGAACACAACACACCACCAAACTCACTTTTATCAAACAAGGTATACACGAAACACACCTCCTCTTAGAATAAAAAAATTCATAATTTTCAAAGAAAAAACACGCTTTCATTAAAATAGGGGTTCTTAGAAGATCAATAACATCCAATTTCACAATTTAAAGAAAACAAAACACCAAAAAACACCAAAAAACACCAAAAAACACCAAAAAACACAAATAATATAATAGAAGAAACCTTTAAACTAATCCCAAATAGTACCCTACTCCTACAACCATACATGGGTGTCTTTCGAAGAGCTGGATCTGGATCCATGATGCTTCCTGGAAACACCTAGAGAGAACCATTGTAAGTAACCTAGGAATCCATGGGCACAAAATATCTTTGGAGAACTCGGGAATGACGAATTTTTATGATCTATCTTACTGCACTAATGACACACTATGATCCTGCACTTAGAAGAAGATGATGAAAGATCCAGAGGCCTTTTAATTCCACGACCAGCACCAACAACTTTGGACTGATTCCCTATATACTTACTATATTTCCATTCACCATTCCCAGGTATTAGAGAAAGGATTTCCATATTAAGCACTCCTACTAACATAAATTCAACATGAACTGCTTGCCTTACCACATCAGCTGAGGATATTAGACCGAACTCCAAAACCTTTGAATGAAAATAAGGATGAATCCCATACTCAAAACACTGAGCCTTAAAGGAATCATCCGCAATTAAATTTGGAAGTTAAGGAACTAGATCCAAAAAAATGATGAAATAACTCCAACACTAATCTATTACCCTAAAACAAACCACACATCTTCATCCCTTTTCTTATCTTCACTACCTTAGAGAAATACTGCCAAATGAACGAAGCCTTGAAGAAATCCTAGGTAAGATCTTCCCGAGGCTTGTTTCAAGAGATCAGCTTCACCACTTCTAGGTCAGTCCTTCAAGCATAAAGGTAGACAAATTAACCTTTAAAGACTTAAAAAAATCAAAGAGACTGAACATTCTTTCTATTTTCCACATACACTCTTCCACTTCGAGAGGATCTTCTTGAGCATAAAAGAGAGGTGGATTCAACTTTCAAAACTCAAGGAGTAAGTCCTTAGTTTGATCAATTGGAAAGCCTACTAATGTGGAATCAACTATTGCTACACTATGAACATCTACTAAATATTTATGGGGGCACATACACTAGGCAATAATAAATCCAAGAGCTCAATCAAAACTAGCTCATCAACCTAAGCTCACCTAAAAAAAACACCATCACAAAGAGGTAAACCAACTAAAAGCCTCCCAAAATCCTTTCTATAAATCTTATAAACACCATTTCATGACCAAATTACCAATAAGGTCTCAAACTCAAAACACCACATAAATAACACTTCCAAATCACAATAAAATACACCACACATTCACCGGTTATCAAAACATCACAACTTTATTCTTAAAAACATTATTGAAAGAAAACAAACTTGGTGGGTTGCGCACTCACCAATGGTATTCCATGAAGCCTCACACATGAACATTCCTGTATCATCCTGATCACTTATAAACTCATTACAATAAAGACACTCATCCACATATATGATCATCCATCCACTTTCCAACACACATCTATGAATATGAGCACCCATGGGAATACCAAAGGTCAAAACAAAACATTTCCTCTTTCAAAAAAAACATTCAACCCATGTTTTAACACTTTCAATCCACTTCCCATTTCAAAATTCATGAAGCTTTTCAAAATATTACTAACCACCAAGTCAAAAATCATTTTCAACTTCAGACATTAATCCATTTCATATTTTCTTAAAAGAAAATCCCATGAATCCCATACAAAAATTCCAATTCTTCCCTTTCAAAACATTTTTCTGTAGCTCAAAAAATCTCATTTAAAATAGGGTTTGATTATAAAAATTTATTCTCAGTAAACCACTTCCAACTTTAGCTAAAAACCATCTCTTAAAAATCCATTTTCTAAAGCTTCCTTAAAAATGATTCTGAAAACTCATTTTCCATCTTCCCAAAGAAAACCATTACCACTTTAAATCCAATTTTCACAATTCCAAAACAAGGGTTTTCCAAAACAATTTTTAGAATCAAGGAAGAATAAAAACAATCCATAAGGGAAAATTAGTGTCGATGGGTGAACTGTCTATATATTTGGCAGCCACATGTCAATCACACTACCATCACAAAGAGTCTTCTTAGACCATGTCCCCAACTCCACATGGCTTTCTAGGACCTGCGAGCTCACTGAGATGATTGGACTGACTCTCTTTTGATTTCCCAAGAACAAAACAACCAAAAGAGTCAAATAACATCAACAAAACTTGAATTACCATGAAAACTCATGTTTCGGTCTAGAAAGTTTTGTCCAGACACTCCCACAGAATTTCACCCCAAGCTTTGATAGTCCTAATTCATCTACCTTGACATCCCAAATAAAAAAGGACACTGAAAGATAGGTCCTCTAAAGAACCAACCTCCTATAATACCATTTTTTCACAAACCAACCCAGGTCAACCCTGAATCGGTCACCCATGTCAACCCAAGATAAGGCCTGAGAGGCATTCCTGATCCTCCCGGGCTGGAAACTAGTGTCGAGCATCAACATAATAACTAAGGGAATGATTTACACCAACAAAAAATTGGTAAAATGAATAGAGGAAATAAGTAGAGCAACCCAAAATAAATATATACAGATTTTCCAAACTGAAAATCGTTTTTACAAAAGCTAAAAATACAAAAAACTGAACAACAAATCCCAATTGAACCTAACAACCACAACATCTCCATGTGACCCCTAGGGTCGCTCTTTGATACCAAAACAAACTATCTCCCACAGTGATCAAAACCAAGATAAAACCTACACCAAAAGATAAAAATAAGAAAGAACTATAGGTGTGAGTATTAAAACTCAATAGGAATTCCCAAACAATATATTTTCAATGCACTTCCTTTAAATAAAGGAACATTAACTTCATGTTTAAAATAAAATATATAAAAGTACGATTTTCCACATTTTTCCACTTTAAAATAAAAATATGGTCCATTTCCCCCTTTCCCATTTTAAAACCACATTCCTTTTCAAGGTGAATCCATTTATATTTTAAATAAGAATAATTTAATTTTATTTGAAAATAGATTCATGGAGTGAAAAACATTTTCCAAAACAATTTTCATAAACCTTGAAAACTATCTCATTAATTTCTAAGGAAATGCATCACACATGAGAGCACCAACAATGATCATATAACAAGGGAAATGGAAATAATAATGCAAGGATAACCAACCAATAATACATCTCAATAATCTAAAACAGACAACTAAGTTCCAATAGACATGGGAGAACCTAGGAGCTTGTGAAATAATCCAGAACATACTATACATCTTGACTCATCCTAGAAAGCATGCCTCACTTGATGACATCAAATTTCACCCACACACTTGATCTCACCCTAAATGGAATGATCGAGGGGCACTATTACATAACAATAATAAACAAAACATATCTAATTCCCTACTATGCACCACTATATAGAGCATAATCCTAACTAGTGCAACAATCATTCTCAAAAAATTCACTAGCTATGCTAGGTTTCCATGTTAAGAGTATAAAATGGGTGAGCCAACCGATGCCAAATGAGTATCCAATCACATTTAAATATATAATATATAATTAATTCACACAATAGACATCACCACAAGTCACCCAAGGACCAATCTCTTTCCATAAATAAATAGATCTCAATGGAGTCCACATCGAGGATCTCCCATTCCGCTCAAAGTAAATGGGTCGTGAAGAGTCTACACTGAGGATGTCACACCCATTCACATAAATGGATCATGATTATTCTACAATGAGGAAATAACATACATTAAATATAAACAAGTCAAGAATATTATCCAAGGAGGGTTTTCATGATAAACATTTCCACCAATTTTACAATAGTTCCAAACAGGCCTCAAGCATCCCTATCAAATAGAATCAAATCAACCCTTCCAAAAAGGTGAAACACACCATTTTCCATTTTAAAAATCATTTTACAAATCACATTCAAGTACTCTCACCATGTGTAAAAACCAAAACTACTTTCATTAAAATGCTAAACGGGCCACACACTACCATCACATGTCATTCCACTTTCAAAAGCCAAGTATACGCTTATTTTAAATCTAAAACCACTTGGAAACTTTTTTAAAGAAATAAAAACCATAATTTCATATTTCAAAAATAAATTTACAAATCCAAACCATCCTTTAGATATCACAAATCACTTGAAAAATCCAACTAGACCTTTTATCAAACACTTGGTGTACAATATTTAACAAAACAATGATATTTATCACAAAATAAGGAATAAATCACCACTTTACACACCAAAAAATTATTCCAAATATCACACATAAATATTTAATATTCAAAGAAGTTTCAAAAATTAATAAACCAATGATTCTTAAAATTTAAAGGCAAGTGCAAAGGGAAACCTACCTCAACCTCACGACACTTTGACAACACACACCCGAAACAAACTTATAAAGGCTCAAGGAAGCAAGAAAATACAAGATAAACCCTAAAAAAGAAAAATACCCAATATAAACCAAGGTAAACACAAACACTAGGTCCAAAAGATGATGGGAGAATAAGAACTCAAGAGAAAAATGGAAGAAGAATGAGGATGAAGAAGAGAAGAGAGTATTAGCTTTAAGATCTAGCCTAAAACCTTGAAGAAACCCTAGATCCACACCATGAGAGAGGAATAGAGCCTTGGAGAAGAAGGGAAGAGTCCCATAAGGGTCACATGAACTAGGGGTAGGAGGAAATGGTCATTTTAGAGTTAAATCACAAAGAGGGTAGAAATGAAATTTCACAATTTTTAAGATCTGGTTAGCTTGCACAGTTTGGCCACATGGTTTGGTAAACCATGCGCTGACCATGATAGATGGTTCTTTCCAAATGGAAAAACCATGCACACACCTTCCGCATGGTTTGCCTAACCATGCATGGGCTGTGTTCCCTCGACTATAGGCATCATTGAGCTCGCACAGTTTCCTGGGATAGGCCACACAGTTTCCTCTAACTGTGTTCCAACCATGCACCACCTACTGCCAAGCCCTGAAAACTCTACTTTTCAATAAAAACCCCCAGAGGAACCAAGGAATAAACATGGGTTCAAAGGAAAACAAAGGATCACCTTAAAAATCAAAACCTGTCACACCCAGAACTTAGGAGAAAAACCAAGATCCAAAAGGTGAACTGGAACAAAGGATGAAAAAAATATAGGTGTGACAGATACACTCCTGAGGTAGTTAATCCTTATAAGAATCCCCATGAGCTTAATGAAACAACCACTGGTTCCTGTAGGAGGAAGTGAACCTCTGAGTATATGGAAGACACTAAATGATCCCTTTGTCCATCTGTCTAGCTAACGACATCCTTATTAGCGATTTATGGGAGGCAACCCATATTTTTATTTCCTTTATCTCTGTCATGTTTTTTAGATCATCATTTTACTATTTATTGCATTTATATTCATAGGTAATCTCAAATTTCACTGTAATCACCTTCTTACATTTATCTTAGATGATTTTCCTTATATTCAATTGTGTGCACCTGCCATTTTCCAGCTTCCATCTTGTTTTAAACCAATGTACTAATGTTTTATCTATTGTAGGTATTTTGTTTCTAATAATTTGTGTAGGTAGCCCAATTTCAAATCACCATCCAATAAGTTTCCCCATGGCATGAAATTAACTAAAGGGAGATCTCGACTCCCTAATTTCAATTTCAAATTTCTATTTAATTTTTATCTATGCTTCTATTGATATCTATTCCATGATACTTTCTAGAATAGTGTGTACACTATCTCATTTTAAGTGCAAGGGAGTCTTTCTTGAGCTTAATTGTCAATACACTTAGATTATTACTCTTTTTTGCTTATCTAGAAGACATTTTCATTTAAATCATTCTTTAAACTTGAAATATCATTACACTCATTTAAATAAAAGGAAAAGTTAGGTTGTTGATTGTTAAAAACCATTTTTAGTCATGTTTAGAATTTTTAACATGACTGATGAGTTGAGTAATTTAATTATAATTCTATATTATTGTAAATTTATTTTTATTGACTTGTTACTGGATTTTATACCTTGAGTGATTGTCAGTTATTTTATATTCTCCCATTCCTGAGAGGATTTTGGACCCACAATTTCATATTCTTTTCTAAACGTATTTCTTGAGAGACATTTGGGGCATGAAAACCCATCATAACTTGCATTTAGATCTTATTGAGGCTATGATTGAACAAATAAAATTTTAAAATTATTGAGACAATCTTTATGATCCACTTTTTCTTGATACCCACCTGTATATCTTTCCTTCTTTAGCCTATAGTATCCATGAATAACCTTGTTAGGATGGAGTTGTTTCAAGACGATTATCCCTTACTACCCTTCTCTTGGTGCGATGTATGATTATCCTTTGAACAAGTGTGGGGGAACTTTCACTACTGATGGACACAAGATGTTAGAATTTAGGACACATATGGTGACACTTTACCATATTGATATTATGTGGTCTATTTTTACTCTTTTCATTTTCTATTCTTACCCCGTTCCTTTGAAAAAAAGAAATATACAAAAAAAAGTAAGAAAAAAATATTGGTTTGTGTATTAGGAAGGTAAGAAATCACTATTACCAGACTGATGAATCCTATGATGGATCATATGTGGTTAGGTGATGGATGTGAGACCTGACCTAGACACGATTTTCAAAAAAATAAATAAAAAGTAAAATAAAGTAACATGGTACATTTTTGATACTTACTTGATATACTCATGGACCCACCTTGAGTTGTTGGAGCACAAACAAATTTTTTTCTAGGAGGAGTTACTTCATTACACTATTCAATTTTATCATGCATTATACTTTAGATCTTACCCTCTTCTTGATCTTGATTTTCATCACTTTCTCACCTTCCCTTAGCCTCAGAGTCATTTTAACCCTATTGTTGAAGCCCTAATGATTTATTTTTTTGTCTTTACAAAGTGTAGATGTTATAACCAATACAATCTTATGGTTAGGAACATGTGGTCAGGGTATTATAATAACTCTAGTTACATTTTACCTTGAGTGATGAGGGAAATTTTTTTGTGAGGTAAATTGAAAAATGGGTATAGTATTTAAGGAACAATTATGAAATTGTAATTAAAGGAAGAAAGAATCTAGATAAAGAACTGAACTATGAGGCATGATAGATTTTCTCTACATGATTGATTCTAGAGGACTGAATTTTTCTACTTACACTTAGTTTTATTGTTCTAGTTGTAATGCATGTTTCTTGTTTTAAAAATTGTTTCTTTTGGAATCCCTATTGGGATGATTTTTTGCTTGAGGATAAGTAATTGTTCAAGTGTGGGGGAATTTGATAAGATGAATTTTCATATACATATTGGATATATTTTTCTAAATATTATTCATGTTTTATTCAATAATTCACTGAGTTTTGGTTTGTTTTCACAAGAATTAGGAATTATGGACTCAAAGGAAGAAATGATGAAAAATGGAAAAAATAGGATTTACACATCGTGTACACCATACACGACGTATAGTCCTTGTTCATAGCATGCCTTTAGAGCCACAAACCAACCCATGAATACTTTACATGATGTGAATCTCATAGACTATGTGTACATACATTACACTTTGTGCAAATTTCAAAATCAGAATCCTACTGAATGTAAACCAAATACACAGCGTGTAGAGTTTACAAGACGTGCAAAGTTTGAGAGCCAACTTAGTTAAAGATACAAACCAATTTTATAGATGATATTGTGGATCTCAAATATATGATGTGCAACCTAATTACACTATGTTCAAATTTTAGGACAAATCCACTTAAATCCAGTACACAATGTGAAGGATTTACACATCGTGTACTTTTCGAGCCTATTTATTTTCCAACACCTAATCCATGCTTAAGAGTCTAGAGACCTATATTCTTCTCTATTTTTCTTGTATTTTCCTTTCCAAAATAGTTTTAATTAATTCCTTTTCTTGTTTTATTAAATATTTTTCACGTTTCTTGTTGTTCATCACCCATTCTTCGATCGTTACCCTTTCATTTTAATTTCAATGCTCGTTTCCGACATTGTTTGTCATTCTTAATTGACACTTACTGTTCTTCATTATTTCTAAATTTCAAGTAAGTCTTTGATTGTATTTTCATTTCTTTCAATTGTTTAAATGTGGACTTCTAATTTTTTTAATCATGGAATGCCTATTTCTCATTCGTTTCATGATGATTTGTAACATGTTTAGTATTTCTTTGCTTTTGATCAACACTGCCATGTGTAACTAATCCGCTTAGGGTTAGGGGTTGAGATTTGGGGAATTTGTGAGCCTAATTAATCCATGAGTTAAACCTTGGTAACCCTATGAATAGTAATTAAGTTAAAAATAACTGTTCATAACATTATCTTGTATATCCTTGACCATGGTAGGTGAAATTGAATGAACCTAACCTAGTTGGAGTTGAGTAGACTATAACCATTAGACTATGATTATTTCTGTATAGAAGCTAATTGTATTACATCTAGGTTGTTATCTATACCCTAACTAAGGGATAGTTTCAGTGTAGGTAGATCCAATTAGTTTGACCAAAACCAATTGGTGACCATTGCACTGCTTCACAGCCTAAGATATAGGACTATTCCAAGTTAGATTAAGGATTACCTTTTTCCAAGAGCCCTAAAATAGACCCAGATCCCTTCTTAGTTATCTGAATTAAATCCAAACTACCTAGTTTTAGGAAAACCCAATCTTGAAGAGTTAACTTGAGGATACTTTCAAAGGGTTTCGTTTGAATGTTTTTTTCCTACCAGTGATCCCTGTGGGTTCAACCCCACATTGCCGCTTTACTATGCCCTAGTAGTAAGTGTAGTTTGGGATTATAAATTTCCAATTTGACCAATGCCTGTGTGAATTCAACAATGCATGCAGGAGCATTAGTTGATGAAATAGTTAATGAAACCCACTTGATGAGATATCAAGAAAAAGGTATTATATTATATAGTAATCATTCGTAGGAGGTGATCATATTTGTGAAATTAACGTCTTTCTCTACAGGTCCCTTAACGTGTTGTTAAATGATGATCTTGGAATTTAATCCAATTTAACAAATGTTATTAAGAAAGATACCTAGAGGGACACACATTAAATGTATCCAAAACCTCATTTAAATTCTATTTGAATTTTATATTAGAACAAATATTATTCTCAAGTTCTGAGGGATAATTATTATTCAGGTTATGTTTATCACATATATTTAGTCACTAGTTATTCAAAATAATATATATGTGAGTTGAATATTAAAAAAATATTTACTAGTCATCTAGTGAATATAATATTTATTTATTTATTGAATGAATAATATAGTGACATTTTTTTAAATAAATGGTTATTATTCAAGGTTTGATAAATGTTGAAGAGGATTGACAAACTGAGTTAAGGTTCCAGAAAAAATGATATTTAAATATCTACAAGTGTAGCGTGCATTAAGGAAATAATAATATTATTGATATTATTAGACATGGGGTTTAATTATAATTAATATATTGGTTAAGGACTTCTATGTAATATCTAAATATTCAACCTAAGTATATAACACCAATTATATCATTTCTTAAAAAATAACGATTTATTGTGCAAAACATTTATCTATAGATAATTCTATCAAGTATTAAGAGGAATTTCACTAGAATAATATCAAAAATGGAGAGTCAATCCTCACCCCCTTCTCAAAACTATGAGAACTAGATAGAATCCTTCAACCCTAGAAGGGATTCTTGTTGCGATCAATGAAAAACAACATAAGTGGTTAGAATCATTTGTGCTAGCACCCAGAGATTCTATGATGATGTTTCAAGGTTCATGGAGAACATGTGGATACCACTAAAGGTATTCTATACTTGGACCATTCATCACAACAATGATACAATAAGAAAGTTCAATCGATTCGACAATAAAAAAATAATTTCAAGTGAAGGTAATTATTATTTATATAAATTAATTATTAATTATATGTGAAAATATCTTCTCTTTGAATCTTTTGGGGATATGTTCATCAGGTTTTGATGATTTATATGAAGAAACTGATGAAAATACATTATCGGGAACAAGACCAACCACTTTCATTTCACCCCAAACCTTCAAGTGGCATGAGAGAAGTCACATATTAATTTATAATGTTTATTTTTTTGATTGAATTATACATTTGTTTTGTTAGTTTTTTTAATTTCTAGTTATCCGTTATTAATTAAAAAGTTACGATAACATAATCATTCAATTTCACATGACCAAGAAAAGTCCAATAACAGATAAATAATGTTCAAATAAATCATTTAGAGGTAATAAGGATTCTAGCTAGATTCCACAGATACACGATGTGTAATTAAAAAATAAATGTCATGTGAACATGGTCAACCACACAAGGATGAGTCACACAAATCATGACATGTCATGCGAGAGAACAATACATGACATAATTATATTACATGTATTGATCAGACAGTTAACATTCGGTTTGATAGGATTACTCGATGTGTAGCTGATGTACTCATCGTGTAAGCCCACATGGTCAACCCTATTGGAATCATAGAAGTCATGTGGTCGAAGTACACGACATGTAGTTATTACATGCCCCGTATTGACTGCCATCTAAGAAACATGGGATAGTTGTGATTACAAAGAATATAACTAGCATACAAGTCATGTAACACATCAATACCCACATAGAATACATGTTGAGTCCCTAGACATGTTTTGTAGGTGACCAAATAATGAAATACATGGCATGTAATGGGTTGTACACATAATTTAATTCGTACCCATTCACAGAGAGTACACATAGAGATAGACTATACCGTGTGAATTAATTACATTGAATAAATGTTAATTACAACATTAAAACTGAACTACACTATGATTAGATGGTGTACACACTTGTGATAGAGTTTTCCCACAAATTACACGTCGAGTGATTTTCGGTGGGTCATGTAGAATTAAATGCTTAAATTAATTATCTTAAGTATTATTCTGGAACTACCTAACATGTATGGTCATCATAAATATTGTATACTCCATGATTATTTCCAACAGTATATTCCATTTATATTAATGGTGTGTCATGTAGTCCCAAACATCGTGCTGACTATGCTGCTTGACTCATAGAACTACATATTGTGCAATATTGTGACATTCCATGTTGGATTACATGCCATGTAAGTTTATAATACATGGAAAGGACTATACTGAGCATAGGTCATAGGCCATACGAGTGAAAATACATTCTATGTAGAGAAAAAGGGTAGATTTCGTGTTGCTTACAATAGAAAAATTTTGCGATCATGCCACATATTTATTTTATTTATGTCTACTTAATGGTTAATTATTTATTTATGAGATGTTTGTTTATTGGATGGTAAACATGATCACTTGAGTAAATTAATTAAAAATCATGCAAGATAGAATAATGTATAAATTAATTTATAAATACATGGTTAATAAATTATGTATAATACACATAATTTTAACAATCATGTAAAATGATAAAATAAATAATATCTACATATAAGATAAAAATCCCTCAAAGAAATATTAAGTCAGTAAAGCCTTCCATTACTTGAGATAAAATGAAACCATAATTAAAAGCACTTATTTTTCCTTTATCAGGGCTCTTTAATTTATTAGGGAGTTTTAAAAAAAATTTGGTTGACTTAAACTAGATGGAATCAATGGTTGATTGCCTCTATAAGACTTGATGCAACTTGGTGGAAAGTTTGAGGAAATCTGTGATGAAACTCAAGGATTTGTGGAAGCATAAAAAATGGTATTTTAAAATTTTTGGGTCTATATTTATATCAAAACATCAATTCCAGTATACCCCTTATTGCATTAGACCATGGATCATGTGATATTTAATTTAATAATGAAGAACAACATTCAAAAAATAAATCAAAATCTCACCTTGCTCGATTTCGATTGGAAATATGTTTCACTCATTGTTGGTGATTGTCTCTCAACAGAACAAAAAATAGAACCCTCTAGATTATCCACACTCATTCTAGAATCTTGATAAAATGTTTTACTATGAAGTTTGGGTGCTAACATGGAGAATGTCAGTCTCTTCGATGACGCCATGATTATGGGAGATCAAACTATCGATACTCAAACTCGAATTGAACGAACCTTGATCTTACCTTCGATTTCTCTCTATAGTACTTGAAAGAGAGGTGGAGAGGAGAGATAATTCAATCAAGATATATTTGTTTCTATTATTTTTGTGTCTTAAAATGTTTAAATATCTAGGTTACAACTTCTATAAATTACACTTAGTTCCTTGTGAAAGCTAACCTTTAAAACAAACCCAAAAACAACATAAATGACACTTTAACCTCAAAAAAAATGTCATGAATATTTTATCACATAATTGTAACATCTAATATGTGTCATGTGATAAAAAATTAGTCATTAAATTGACTCATATCTCCCATAAATATTAAATGTACCTTTAATATTAAATATTTAATATTCATTCGAAAAATATTTTTCTTTGCATTCATTAAATAATTGGTAAATATAATGAGTAAATAAATTCAATAGTTATTATTATAAATTCAAATAATATTTAATTTATTTATTTCCCTTATGATAATTTAAACTTGTAAATTACTTACCCCCTGTTATGGGTCCCATCATGTCCTTAACTTCAATTTACTAGAATTGGTCAAGCTTCTGAATATGCTTTGTGTGTAACCCTATAGGCCCTTATCTTGATAGTAGTGAGTGATAATCATAGAACAAGAAAATATTCTAACAACCCATCAAGTAACTTAAGTATATAAGGTTTATTCATAGTAATGAAAGAATCCTATGAACACACACCATGTAATATAATCTCTCTGTCTCGTGATATCTCACAAATCAGGATGCACACTTCTTGTCATCATATTTTCTTACTTTATTTATTCATGACATTACTAGATGAATTTACCTTCAATCATCGTATCCAAAAATTTAATAAATTTACTACAATTTTTTTCAATAGGTCTCAATATATCTCTTCCTTTCAGAAGAAATGAATTCTTTCTTGAACATTATACTAATTTCATACCATCAACGATGCACCCAATGCAATACACCTTTCCACAACATAAATGTCATGGTTTTTTTCTTGAATCAAAGTACATGATATAATGGTACACATTGACAATGATATCAGGTTTAGATACCAATATAAGTTCTCATAAATAGGAACAACCAATGACACCTAAAACATGTGGTGTTCCTATTGACGAGTCGGTCCTCATGATCTTCTATACTCAAGATCACTAAGTACAAACTTCATGAGAATAAGTAAAAAAACTTATACACCCTAAACACTTTATAGTTAGAAATAATATGTGTCATGTTAGTATAATGTATCTAAGTCATATATTTAATATTATATTCATAATATTTTTAGGTTCTCATTATAGATGAGAACTGTTATAAACTTTTGATATGAAAAAATAATCTAAGGACATAACCATGTAAATAGTGGATACAGAAGCATTGAAACTATTATGGTAAGTACACATCATGAATATATATATATATATATATATATGATTTAGTAATAAAAAAGTACTATTTAAGTTGTGTCTAGGGTACCCACTTTCACAATAATCCAAGTCCATGATTTTAGGATTGAGGAGTCTACTCAATGGATCAAGAACTACGAGTTAGTGATTTGGAAAGACTTACCATCTAAATACCATTGAATAACTTATTAGGACCCCATATGGGTTATGAGAAGGTATGTATGGATCCTTGAAACTAAAATATCCACATAGTAGGGTATTCCAAATATAATGGTTAGGGATATTGAGATTTGATAAAATAGTAGGCGATTAATAAATAAAATTTATTGCATCACATTTTAAGAATCAAGATAAAGTACTAAAACCTTGTTTTATTTTATTTTTTAAAATGGAAAGTAATATAACCTTGAAATTATCAATATGATTGATATTGGAGAAATATAATCTCCTCACCATCACAAATTTCTAGAAGTAGTATAGGCACTTGTGCAACATACTATGCCAAGAGCATAAATTCTATGTGTTGGAGTCCCTTATTCAAAATAAAGAGCCATCTAAGGAGTCTAGTGAGGAGGAATAAGTTGTATTCTAGAAACATGTTGATGATGTATTGAATTTATAGTGCCTTATGTTTATATACATGTCTAGTGATCTCTAGAATCTTCATGAAATTTTAGATGTATTCATGATGTTATCTCATATTTGTGATATCTATTAGAAGAAATCTAGAGATGAGAGGTATGATATCTATAAGTAACTTTTCACATAAAAAAATTGTAATATCCCAATGCACACAGGTACTTATTTTCTTTGGTTTTGATTATATTTTGTTTTGATCTTATATAATGTTGTTTTGGGTGACTTTTTAGAAGTTTTTGGGCCTATGAACGATTGGTGCATAGTTAAAGAAGACTATGCGAGTCCACCCAGGAAACCATGAACCTTGTGTTTGATTCCCATAGGATGATTCATGATTAGTACTAACCATGAGTCATAAACCTCAAAATGTGCGGATTGGGATAATGGGGTTATGAATGGTTGGTTCATGGTTTATTAAACCGTGTAGACAAACTATGTAGCTCGTCCAGTAACCCAGAATGCGACACATGATTGGAGCATAGTTTGACAAATCGTACAACCATACCATGCGATGTGAATTAATTGATTTGAATTTTAATTTTAAGAACCAATACTCACCTGGATTGCCTCATTCTTCTCCCTGTGGAATAGGATCTCAACCAAGGAGACTCCTCTTATAGTTTTTTGGATATTCTTTGCCTCATGGTGATTGTTCTCAGCAGATCTAAGGGTGTTGGATCTATCTTTTAAAAGGCATGTTCCCATTTTTTATCATTATTATTTATTCTTCTAGATCTATGCTTCTCTTATTTAATGAAATATTAGATTTGGGATGTTGATTCTAGATCTAAGGTCTGTGACATGATCTAATCGGGCTTCTTATAGACCTGTCATGGTTTTGAGATTCCTTGTTCAGATATCTATTGGTTTCTATGAGATCTTCACAAATTATTGAGGTACATGTTTTCTCTACCTCCCATTGTTCTAGATATGATCAATTGAAGATTATTATTTGAGATTTATACTTTTAGGATTCTTCCTTGATTGATTATAGACCTTTGAATATCTGTTTGAGGATCCCATGTTGGGAATTTGTCGAGAGCATTTTTGAGGTAAGTGGTTCCATAAAACATTTCTTATAAATTGAAATTGTCGTTACTTACTTGATTTGAAATGGATTTCCAATTGATTTCAATTGCATGATTTGAGTCTTTTGATAATTTGTTTAAAATGGAATGGCATGTGTGATGAAATATCTTTGATAATAGCTTTTAAAATAAAGTGTGATTTTCAAAAAATGACATTGAATTAAAATGAATGATTTTGATGGTGATTTTTGAGAAATGAAGGAATGAAATGTTCTATGAATATGAAATGAAATGAATTGTTTTGAAAGGAATAAATTTTTATAAAAACCATTTGATGTTGGTTTTTAAAATTAAATGGCATGTTTTGAAACTTGAACTTGGGGAAGATTAAAATGATTGGTTGAAATGATTTGAGATTGAATGAAATGAATGATATCCCATTGTATGATTGATTAACTTGAAGCACATGGGAGCCTATGTAGTTTGGTGGGTAGTCTAGGAAAATCACACTAGTCATGTATTAGCTCTACCTAGCCACAAATTGATGATGAAAGCAATATTAACCTTGATGAGGGTAGGGAGTTTTTTCATTGGGGTGGATTCCTTATCCCCCCATGCCTAAGGTCTAGGGAAGTGTGCACACATGGAGCCGTATTTCAATGAGGTGTGAGAATCCTTGAACCATGAACTAACTAACCCTGAGTGTTATTACCATGGTGCTATAATTGGAGAGGATTATTACATGCCAATATTTAAGAAATGTTTTATTCATGTTAGTTTTGATAGAAATGCTAATCACGTTTGCTTTGATAAATATGCCTATAAAATACTTCTTTGATGGAAATGCAATTTTGTACCTATTTATATTTTCCATTGAAGTGTTTTGAAAATCATGTGTTATGATAAACTATGAAATTATTATCATGCCATGATTTATTTAAAATTTGGAATGAAAACTGTTATTATATGAAAATTCAACCAAAGAAAGATGTTGGTCCCAACTTCCCTGATAATCCATAGAACAAGCTCGTAGCATATCCTCCAATGTCTGGATTGTTCGTTCTGACTACCCATCTGATTGAGGATAAAAAGCTGTACTAAAATTTAATTCAGTACCCAACGACTTCTGAAGGCCTTTCCAAAAGTTAGAAGTAAACCTGGGATCACGATCCGATACAATGGAGAGAGGAACTCCATGTAACCTGACTATCTCTTTAAGATACAAACGGGAAAGTTGATCTAGGGAAAAAGTATCTCGTATAGCAAGGAAATGAGCAGATTTGGTCAAGCGATCAACAATAACCCATATTGCATTATTACCTTGAGATGTCTTCGGTAATCCCACAACAAAGTCCATGGATATATTCTCCCATTTCCACTCTGGAACTGGTAAAGGCTGAAGCATCCCTTTCGGTAACTGCCGCTCTGCTTTAACCTGTTGACATGTCAAACACTTCACAGTAAAATCAGCAATGTCTCTTTTCATTCCATCCTACCAGTAATACTCCCCCAGATCTCTATACATCTTAGTACTGCCCGGATGAACTGAAAACGGAGAACTATGAGCTTCACATAACAACTCTCTCTTCAACTGTGAATCACAAGGCACACACAATCTCTTCCCAAATCTCAAAACACAATCATTATCAATGTTGAATTCAGGCAACTTACCTTTCTGAACGAGCTCTACCTTTTTATGCAACTCACTGTCTTGCTTCTGTGCTTGCTTGATTCTATCTGATAGAGAAGATCTCACTGATACCTGAAACAAAACAGAAGGACTTCCTGCACCAACAACTTCTATGCCAAAGTTCATCAAATCCTTAACCAAAGGATCACGTTCCAAACGCAACATTGTTAATGAAGTATTACTTTTTCGACTCAAAGCATCAGCCACTTTATTTGCTTTTCCCGGATGGTAATGAATTGTACAATCATAATCCTTGATTAATTCTAGCCATCTCCTCTGTCTCATGTTTAACTCTTTCTGAGTGAATATATACTTTAAACTTTTGTGATCGGTATATATTTCACACTTTACTCCATACAAATGATGCCTCCAAATTTTTAAAGCAAAAACAACAGCAGCTAATTCCAAATCATGTGTAAGGTAATTTACCTCATGAGTTTTCAACTGTCATGAAGCATAAGCAATTACCTGATCATTCTGCATTAGGACGCAACCAAGTCCTTTCAATGAAGCATCACTGTATATAACAAACTCACCATTCCTGGAAGGTAGTGCCAAAACTGGAGCATTCACCAATCTTCTTTTCAATTCCTGAAAACAATCATCACATTCTTTTGTCCAGATAAACTTAACACCCCTCCGAGTTAGCTTAGTCATTGGACTAGATAACCGTGAAAAATTTCTAACAAACCTTCGGTAATAGCCCGCCAAACCAAGGAAGCTACGAATCTCGGTTACATTTGTGGGTCTTGGCCATTCTTCCACAACTTTTGTTTTTGCAGGATCAACAGTTATTCCATCTTTAGAAACAATGTGACCAAGGAAAGAAATTTGTTGCAACCAAAAATCACACTTGTTGAATTTCCCATACAGTTTCTTTTCTGTTAAGGTTTGCAAGATAACCCTTAAATGTCTTTCATGCTCCTCTTTACTTTTAGAAAACACCAAAATATCATCAATGAAAACCACCACAAACTTATCCAAGAACTCATGGAAAATTTTATTCATTAAGTCCATGAATACAGCAGGTGCATTGGTTAGCCCAAAAGGCATTACTACAAATTCATAATGGCCATATCTCGTACGGAACACGGTCTTCGGAATATCTGCCTCCTTTACCTTCAGCTGATGGTACCCCGATATCAGGTCAATCTTTGAAAAAAACTGAGCTCCCTGGAGCTGATCAAACAAATCATCGATATGAGGCAAATGATATTTGTTCTTAACAGTGATATTATTCAAGGCTCTATAATCAATGCAAAGTCTCATAGAACCATCTTTCTTTTTAACAAATAAAACAGGAGCACCCCATGGTGATGTGCTAGGTCTAATGAAACATTTCTCTAATAAATCTTGCAATTTCTCCTTCAACTCTAAAAGTTCAATTTGTGCCATTCGATAAGGGGGTTTTGAAATTGGCTTAGCATCAGGAACTAAGTCAACAGTAAACTCAACTTCCCGATCTGGTATTATTCCAGGCAACTCATCAGGAAAAACATCAGGATACTCATTTACCACTGGCACATCATTAATCTGAACAGTTCCTTTATTTTCAACGACGTGTGAAAGGTAATATTCATTTCCATCTTTTACAAGTTTCTCGGCCTCTTGATAAGTTATCAATAGTAAGGGTTCATTCTTGTACACAAACTGAAAGTCTTTCTGAAAAGAAACTTCTTTAGCTCTACAGTCAATCTTAGCATGGTAAATAGAGAGCCAATCCATACCCAGGATAACATCAAACTCCACTAGAGGTAGAACAATAAGGTTTGCAAGTAGGTTCTTTCCACAGATAAGGATAGGAAGATTCTTATAAATTCTTTTTGCCTCAACATTTCCCCCAGGTGTTTTTACCAAAAGTTCAGGAGTCATTTCTTGAGATGGTATTCCCATTTTACTCGAAAAAGTTTCAGAGATGAAAGAATGTGTAGACCCCGAATCAAACAACCCACTGGCATAATCTGAAAAAACAAACAAAGTACCTGATACAACTTCATTTGATGGCCCGACATCTGCTGAAGTAGTTGCAAAGGATTTCACCACCCCTTTCTGCTTGTAGTCTAACTGCTTCCCATCACTCAAGCTCTTTGCCGGACACTCGTTTGCATAGTGACCCATCTCATTGCACTTATAACATTTCACTAACTGTAAATCAAATTTGGTCTTACCTTCACCTTGATCCTTTTCAGTGCAATCACGAGCCTTATGTCCCATCTTACCACATCGGTAGCACTTTCCAGAATTCAGAAGACATTCCCCAGCATGCCTTTTGCCACATTTATCAAACTGGAAACTTAGTTCTCTTACCATCAGACTTTTTTGAAGAATTCTTACCTTTCTCCTGCCACCTCGGTCTCTTCTTCTGCTGGTTGTTATAGAACACTTGGTCATCGGCAAACTTCTCAGCACATCGAACAAGCTTTTCATAACTTTTAAACTCACGAGAAGCTAATGCCCTTCGATATTTTGGCTTTAATCCTGAGTAAAAACAATTGATTTTACTATCAAGGTCTCGGATAAAATTTGGAGCATACCTTGCCAATCGAGTGAACCTTTCTTCATAGGCAGCCACTGAGTCTTCCTCCTGCCTCAATTCCAAGAATTGCTTTTCCATCCTAAGTCGAACAACCTTAGGAAAATACTTCTCAAGAAACATACCTTTGAATTCATCCCAGTCGAGAGCATCAATCTCATCGGCGTTCCTGATATTTTTAACCATAGACCACTATTGATCTGCTTCACCCTCCAAACGGTAAATAGCAAGACTAACCTTTTGATTGTCTGAACACCCCATGAAATCAAAAATCTTCTCCAGTGCTTTAATCCACCCTTCAGCTAGCACAAGGTTAGATGATCCTCGGAATGATGGAGGATGTTGCCTCATGAAATGTTCCACCACTAACATGTTCCTCTACGGCTGATCTGGCTGATCTCGTGCATGGATACCACCACCATTTATAGCCTGAGTCAATTGTGCCATCACTGCAACAAACTGCTCAGTTCCAATTCCGACCATCTCGGGATGCTGATTTGGAAGGTTATTTCCTTTTGTATGCCTTCCTAGCACTGTCTCCCTGTTTCCTCTGCGGAAAACCATTCTGAACAAACATGTCTTAGATGAAGCAACATGGTAATCTTCAAATGCTATATCATTTCAAAAAAAAAATATTTTTGGATAATCATTTAATAGAATTCTAACTCCTAAAGTTATCTAAACCGACCTTTGATACCAACTATAAGGCCCCAGCCTTAAACCTTACTTAATCTTGAGTTATTACAAGATTACACATTGAGGATCTTTTCGGGTTTAGAGTTTTAGAGAATTAGATCATAAAACTTGCATTACATTCCACATATAAACAAAGTGGTTACATAAAGATAGTATTCTTCATTCCCATCAATGGAAACACATTTGAAATAAAACATAGATTATTTCTTGACACTTCCTTGACACTATCATCATATCGTGTACCTTTCCTTTGACCTGTGAAAAACATTTCAAAAAAACTTGGGATGAGCATAAAAAGCTCAGTATGGGTTATAAAAACATGGAAAGGAAACATGAGTTCATATATACATAAGAATGAAGTCATACTTTACCCATAAAACATAGGCACTTTAACATACCTCATAAAATCATGAATAAATCATAGAAATCATAAGACATAAAGGTAACTTGAGGCATTCATAACATTCTTACGTAGGGAGTAACCCTCTTGGTTACGTTTGGAATACCCATCACAGTATATTCCCTAAATCTCTTCGGAGAAACCTTAACGTTTCACTCCTTCGCGTTACCCAATGCATTGGAGAGCTATATCGGGCTCACCCGCCCTTAGTTTATCACGGAACCACCCGTCTTCATAATAATGCCCAAAAACCATAACATAATCGTATCACATAAAACATGCATAAAGGAAACATAACATTTCCACATTTCAATCACAAGATATCAATACAACACAAAAAAAACATTGTGAAAACCATTTTCAATACCAAAATAAAAGAAAAGTAAAACATGGTATTTATTTTTCTTTTAAAAAGAAGGTATGGCTTGTAGAGGAAGCCGAAACTCAAATAACGGTCACGACGACGGAGAAGTCGTTGTCGCCGCATACGTACGACAAAAACATTCCCTTTTGTCGTTTAGTAAACGCTTCGTATAAAAAAATATTCCTTTTGAATAAACGTAAAAGTCAAAGGGATTTATACACCGTATAAAAGAAAGTTGTGTATAAAATAAAATATGCCTCAATGAAAGGAGATTGAGACGAAGTCCCATACCTCGTATCCGACTTGACCCGACCGTTCTTTAATCTCCTGAATAATAAACTTGAGTTAATCTCTACTTGCTTATGAACCTTTTTCAAGTTCATTATTCCTTTTATACCATGTTATGAACATCATGTAATCATTTAAATTAATAGTGTTCATTTTGTCGGTATTTGGTTCTTAAGTCAAAAATAGACTTCTTACACTTACATGTTGTTAATTTGGTCAAAGGTTCATTATATCCAGAATGATATTAATGATTTGGATAACATATATATCATATATATTCATCATATACATGTATTTATAATATTACATCACATTTAGAGGTAAGAAATGAAATACACCGTTCATGGAGACGGTAAGCCGTACGTACGCATGAACGCTACTTCCATTTCTATTTCGTATTTTCTGGAATGGAATCATAATGATATAAGAGTATATTATAATTCCAGTATAATAACATATATAATATCATTAACTTTATCCTTTACACATCCCACATATGGTATTAACGAATCAAATCACTTTCAGGGGGCGGTAGTCCGCACTTCCTAAAATGAAGATATCGTATTTACCCATAATGGAAACCATAAAGGTATGCCCAAAATGAAAAAAAACAGAAGCTTAAGGAAAACATAAACATATTATATATCATATATAAAAATAGTGACTTCATAATGACCACCTTTGAAGGTGTTAAATGAGTATTGAACAATCATCGTTTCGGGAGACAGAATTTCGCCATCCACGGAAACCGTATGTTCTTTAACCATTTGATGTAGTTGTGTGAGAGTGTAGCTCAAATAAATCTTATAACAACATCCTAGTATATTGAAGATACTGGCTCGCCGGTCCTGACTCACCAGTCGTAAGTCACCCGTGCTGACTCACCGATCTTGAGTCACTGTTGCGACTCATCGTCGCGAGTTACCGTTGGAAAACTAGATT